>JAADKR020000003.1:12927414-12937583 GCA_011763505.2 Lythrypnus dalli
TGGCATGAGCAATAAGTGTGCCAAATTATATTTGTGTACGACAAAGTGCAATTTTTAGGCTTAAAATCCAAAATGGCGGACTTCCTGGAGGTGGGTGGAGGCACCCCACTTCCACACCCACCCACCACAATCCACCCAACCTTACCCAGAAAACAGCCTCTCTACTCGGGGGGGAGTGTAGCCGTATTGTATTTTGGAATTAAAATGGCCTTATCTGCTGCCTGTGTTGCAGATAAGCAGCACGAGGTGGAGATGCCCTGCCCTCAGACGCAGAAGGACAAGGAGAAGAACAAGCCCATGTCTCAGATCAGTGGAGTCAAGAAGCTGCAGCACTCGTCCAGCCTCACCAACTCCAACATCCCGCGCTTCGGCGTCAAGACGGAAACAGAGGACGCCCTGGCAAAGGTCAGGGGGCGGAGCCAGTGGGAAGGAAATGTGGACAAACAATAGATTTCGATATTACCGGGGTTTTGCGTTTTAAGGCTTTCTCAATGATCTATAGAACAAACAATTGTAGCATTGTATCTAAAGATATATACAAGGGGTTTTCTTTTGTAACATAGATGTTTGTTTGATCTGTTCACAGGAGTTGGAGCATGCAAATAAATGGGGCCTTAATGTTTTTAAAATCTCAGAGTTTTCTGGGAACCGGCCGCTGACGGTCATGATGTACACGATATTCCAGGTGAGATCCTCTTCAGTATCCTTATATATTGTTTTTTTTTCGAGCTTCATTGTTTAATAGGTTAATTTCTCATTGCGCACCTCTAGAAGAAGGGAGGCAGAAGGACAGGGGGAGGAGCTGGGGGAGGAGCTGAGGGGTAAATGGCAATAAATGTATGAGAAAACCAAAGCAGGATCAGTCAAGAAGTCAGATTTGTAACATATAAATGCCCAATAAAGCATAATCCTTGCGCGTGTCACCAGCCCCCATAACTCTGTGTTTGTTTTTTGTCTCTGTTTTTCAGGAGCGAGACCTGTTGAAGACGTTTAAAATCCCCCTGGACACCTTCATTACGTACCTGATGACCTTAGAAGACCATTATCACGCCGACGTGGCCTACCACAACAACATCCACGCTGCTGACGTCACCCAGTCCACACACGTGCTGCTGTCCACCCCTGCCCTGGAGGTAAGCCCCGCCCCCCCCCGCCATGTCCCCCCCCCCCCACCCCCCACCCCCTAACCCCGCCCCTGACACCTGTGTGACTCTGCTGCAGGCCGTGTTCACCGACCTGGAGATCTTAGCTGCCATCTTTGCCAGTGCGATCCACGATGTTGACCATCCAGGAGTCTCCAACCAGTTCCTCATCAACACGAGTGAGCAGGACATTTTTATTAGAAATCTATCAACTGGCTTTGTCTCCGTAGTCATTTAAAAAATTAAGTACATCGTGTGAGTAAAGACAGTTTGTTTTATTTATGTCATTTTATGTCATTTAATGCCTTTTCAACTATTGCCAGTGCAGTTTGGGCCCTTTTGCACTTCTTTTCCAATGTGGTTTTTGTCCTGCAAATGTCTGACAAATGGATCTGAACCTGGTTTTCTGGTTTTGTGTGCTCCATCCAGACTCTGAGCTGGCGCTGATGTACAACGACTCGTCCGTCCTAGAGAACCACCACTTGGCCGTGGGCTTCAAGCTTCTGCAGGAGGAGAACTGTGATATCTTCCAAAACCTGACCAAAAAACAGAGACAATCACTGCGCAAGATGGTCATCGACATCGTGAGTGTCCAGTCCAGCAGGAGAACCAGGAGCAGGTTGAGTCTGAGCCTGTGCTGATTCTGTCCTCTCTGTGAGCAGGTCCTGGCCACAGATATGTCCAAGCACATGAACCTCCTGGCCGACCTGAAGACCATGGTGGAGACCAAGAAGGTGACGAGCTCCGGAGTGCTGCTGCTGGACAACTACTCGGACCGGATACAGGTTTGTTCTGTAATTTCTGTAAGAAATTGAAATTTAAAGGTCCATCTTCTCAAAATGCATTTTTCTCACATTATGGCAACAATATCTGCACTTTATTAGCTCCTGCAGACTTCAAACATGACAGTCTTGTACTTAAAGGTACACTATGGAACTTTTTAGGCAAAAAAACCTTAAACATTAGTGCTTATTTGATTTTTTAGTGACCCAGCAGCTATGGTTGGTTAGCATAAGAACGTATTTCATGGGGAAGTAGTTCAAGGGTTAAATGGTTTGTCTAGTTGTTTTGTTTATTCAGTAGGAATTTTATTTGGTTGCTCTTCACACTTTTTATCAGAGGCATTAGAAGCAAATACTGTTGGCCAATTACTTTTGACATTCTCTGCTCGAGCTCCCTCTAGTGGCCAAATGAGAAAACAGCCAAAACATGTCTTGGTTTAGTGTTCTTTTTTGTACCAGATTGTACTTAAGTGTGATGAGAATAGATTAAAAAAACTCACATGTATCAAGTCAAAATAATAGCTGCATTTTATCTTTGAGCACCAAATGAGATGAGACCATAAGCAAATGTAAGTGTTAAAAGGCTGTTAACTGTGTGTGATTGTGCTGCCCCAGGTCCTGCAGAACATGGTGCACTGTGCAGACCTGAGTAACCCCACCAAGCCCCTGCAGCTGTACCGACAGTGGACGGACCGCATCATGGAGGAGTTCTTCAGCCAGGGCGACCGCGAGAGGGAGCGGGGCATGGAGATCAGCCCCATGTGCGACAAACACAACGCCTCGGTGGAGAAGAGCCAGGTAACGCTCCATCACTGAGTCTATGGGCTTCTCACTGCACTAGAGCAGGGTCCCCAACTGGAGGACCTGTGCCCAAATCCAGACCTCCAGGGTCTCTAGTCTGAACCCCAAAGCATTTTTAATCCCTCAGTATGCATTATATTAAAGGCTATTAAATGAACAAAATCACTAGCAAAATAAGCTAGAGTAGCAGAATGTATTGTTTTACTTTTATTGTATTGCTGCTTTTATGATCATTATAATTATTCATGCTACAACTCATGCTTCACAGACATAACACAAAATTATATAAAGGTAGGTAAAATCAAGAAAGAAATAATTACACTAAAAGTGAAGAGAGCAGATAAAATACTTTCATTGTCATATGCACATGTAAAAAGAGCAACTTTCAAGGTCACATTACTTCAACATTACTTCCTGCTTCATAATTAGATGAACATTGTCTTTTTACAATTGTTTGCTTTTAGCAATTTATTAATGGACGACAACCTTTCTTCTACCAGGAATGAAAAATCAGACACAGGGCCTTTACATTGTAGCTGCTGTTTACTCATCTTTAGTGTGTTCTCTCACAATAATAATTAGGTGGGCTTCATCGACTACATCGTGCACCCGCTGTGGGAGACGTGGGCCGACCTGGTGCACCCGGACGCGCAGGACATCCTGGACACGCTGGAGGACAACCGCGAGTGGTACCAGAGCACCATCCCCCAGAGCCCCTCCCCCGCGCTGGACGAGCCCGAGGACGGCAGCGGGCGGCCGCCGGGCGGGGACAAGTTCCAGTTCGAGCTGACCCTGGAGGAGGACGGGGAGTCGGACACGGAGAAGGACAGCGGCAGCCAGCCCGAGGAGGAGGAGGAGGAGGAGGAGGACGAAGAGGAGGACGAGGAGGAGGAGAACAGCTGCTGCACGGACTCCAAGACGCTGTGCACGCAGGACTCCGAGTGCACCGAGATCCCCCTGGACGAGCAGGTGGGGGACGAGGAGGAGGAGGAGCAGGACGAGGGGGGGACGCCGTGCTCCCCGGCCTGCGTCCCCGAGGAGGACGAGGAGGGGGACAAGGGCGGGGACGAGGAGGGGGAGACGTTGTGCTCTCCGGCCTCCGTCAGGGGAGAGGACGAGGACGAGGGGGGGACGCTCGGGTCTCCTGAGTGTGTCCCCGAGGAGGACCAGGACAAAACCCCCGACACATAGCATTTCATCCACAGCACCTCACTCTTCTTAGTAACCACAGACTTTTGTTTTGTTTTGGGGGAGGGTTCGGGAGTCGGCGGCTGCGTCCACAGTAATAATACAAAAAATGTCCACAGTAAACGTCTGTAGAGCAGTCGTTTTCAAATGACATCAGTGCAATATATAAAAGAACATATCGCATGTGTGCTTTTGACTTCTCTGTGTTGTAATAACGTGGCTGTTTTATTACCTTTGCATAAATTAGTATAAACTAGTTGACAAAAATGACAATTAAAATCAAACATGTACAGACGGCTTCTCCCACAAATCGAAAGTTCGAAGTTGCCAAAGAGAAATAACTGAACTAAAATAACTATTCTTTAATGACTACAACTAACTACAAATGCTGCTGTGATTATGGATGTATTTTCTACCAAATAAAATACAAAGACGTGGAAAAGAAAGCTTTCAAACCAACAATAAACAAAGACAATGCAAACCAAAATGCTAACATCTGCTTAGTTTTCTAAAGTAATGGTAAATAAATGGTCAAAGGTCACATTTACATTGTGTTTTTCTACCTGCTTCAGGCACTCAAAGCGCTTTACATTAAGGAACCACTCACTCATTTACACCAGTGCACACAGACCCTGGAGGCAAGTGGGGGAAGTGTCTTGCCCAAGGGCACAACAACAACGTGCAACTGTGAGATTCGAACTGCCGAGCCTCCAGTCGAATGTGACTAAACATTCCTGAAGGCCTGGTTTTGACTCGACTTTATTTGCTTTTGCTAAATATGCTCATCATCCGCCAGAAAACATCTAAAAGGGAAAGTGGAAAAGTTAGCCCCCTCGTATTGCCGTCTGTATCTATTGGCAACAGCTATAAACCATCAGAAATCCTGCCGTTATGATTTCTTCTATATAATACCGTATATCTCTGCAAGGTCTGCATGCTCTACACGTCGATAAATGTTGAATGTGCACTTGTGCCACCAGGTGTCGCCCCGAGCTGCACACTTTGTCTTTACAACAGCAGCAAAAGAAGAAAAGTTCTGTTGTATATTGGCATCAAGTCCTGGCAACAACTAGAAGATCCCTTTTTTATTTAAGACAACATGTTTATTACTGTGGACGTAGCCGGTGTTTTTTTCTTTTTCTTTTATGTTCGATTCCAAAGCTTCTTTTGATCACTTTGGCCTCGCCCCCTTCCTCTTCAGACACGCCCACTTCAGACTCCCTCACCCCTCCCACTTATTTTTGCACTCAGGAAATCTTCTTTCCATTCCTGTCCGTTCTGAAGCGGTGTGTCTCTGTCTCTACCTTTCTCACCTTCATCTTTTGGCTCTTTCTCCCTTTCTCTCACTCCCTTGACACTTGTTTTTATTTATTTTCATTTTTTTGCCTACTTTTGTTCTTACAAGTGCCCATCGAGCTCCACTGCAGAGAATGTCCCTCTCGACACCGTTTTGTCGGCCGATCTCCCCCCTCCTTTTTTCCACTGTGAATCGTATTTCCTGTCATCCCTCAAGAAGAAGGAAAGGATACAAAAACAAAATAAAAACAACACCACTTCGCCGTGAGCTGCAGCACATTTCGGGGGAGCTTTACGAACATCCGACATGGAAGTCTTCCTGGGGAAAAATCGAAAAACTCCACAAAAAACAAGAAAAAAAAACCACAAAAAAAACAAGAGACGTGACTGACACGAGCTCGAACCTTACAGCAGTCGACGCTGGTCCTCAACCTCTCGATTATTTTGTATCGTACTGTATGTAAGATTAAGATATTTTCTAGAGTTTACTTTTGCAGTCGTTCTTTTCTTAGCAAATAGTTTTTTGGAGTTCACTGAAGAGAAGTTTGCCAGTGTTTGAAGGGTTCTGAAAAAAAATTGAAAAAAAATCTACTTATAGGCCTATATAGATATATATTGGGAGCGATATTGCACTTGCTCCGAATAGCATTTATACTACTAATCCCATGACATGTCGTGACTTGATTTTTATTTTTTTTTAATTTTATTTCATCATTTGATTTCTCCACAGTCATCGAAAAGCCTTTAAATTTCCTTACTGTTGCCTGCAGTTCTTGTTTGAACACATCCTAAGACAATGCAATGCTTGTAGTAGTGGCGTAAAGCACTTTTTTTTTGTTTTTTTCTAGACGAAATAGAACTACTGGGGTGTCTACATCACACTTTTGCCTGTTCAGCCTTTTTTTTTCTGCGTGCGTTTGTGCTTTTATTAACTTATTGTTGTTTCTTTTGCGTCGGTTTTGTCTGTTTTTTTTTTTTTTGCGTTTTCGACGAGACAATCAGCTTCTTTGCATGCTGTTCCGTTGGACATTGAAACTCAAGAATGCACTGAAATGGTATGTCGCACACGCTCGAAATGCTGTCTCAGTTCTATGTGCACATCACACCTCATGCGGATGGTTATGTTGAAGCATTTTCAGTTTCAATTGCTGTTTTTTTTTTTTTTTTACGGTTTGGAGTGTCCGAGAGGCCTGGTCAGCCATCCTGAACATCCGACAATATTTATCTTTTAATACAAGAGCACTCCCTGTAAGTGAATGAAAATGAGGCAAAAGAGTCTAATTTGAAGTGAAATGATCTGCCTCAGTTACCAAATGATCAAAATACTGAAAATTGCATTTTATGCTTTAATAAACTAGTTTTAAGTATTTATTTTGATGTATTGAATCTTAATTTGAGCAGCTCATTTCTATAGCATTCCTAATCTTAAACTAACAATAGAATTCTAGAGGATATGGTGATACTTGGTTTAAGATTGTATTTGTAAAGTATTGATTAAGACACGAGTAACCTCAAGACTAAAATCTTAAAACAAGAAAAAAATTCTTGCTATCCACTGGATTTGGCATCTTGATTTACTATAAATCCGCCTAAAATAAGATTTAATATCTATGTAAGACAGCTCTAGAAAGAATATCTTGAAGCAAGTAAAATAACCTTACTGAGAGGTTGATTTAAAACTATATAAAATGATCGAAGTATGAGCCTTCTGAATAGTAATCAATAATAGTAATAATCTCTCATCACTGACTATTTGTTACTACTACTCCTACTCCTACTACTACCACTACTGTTTGAAGCTGTGGACAGTATTGTGCTGGACTTGGGGGCTGGCCAGGCCTGTGTTGTCGGACTGAAATGGTACAGTGAACACGCTGCTGTAGACTACTGTTCAATAACCAATATCAACTATCAGCTTTCCAAAAGTGCTTGTATTTCCTCTGCCATCTTCACCCACTTTCTTTCACTTTATTTAGTGCCAAGATTTGCGTTCCCATGCTCACCGAAGCCCTTACCTGTAATAAGATCCTGGTTTATTGCTGTTTACAACCATATTTATTGTGCTGTATATAAACCTAATTATTAATGTTATTACTATCATAATGCCGTTTGTTGTAAATGGTCGATTCTTATCATCCCTTTTGGTGATGGTGTGGCTGTATTACGTACCTCTTGTAAAGAGAATGTTGAATCCACATGAACTTCAGTGTAAAAATGCTCCATCGACATGTTGCGTGTGTGAAAAACTAGCTCAGTGAAGTGAAGCTGATGGGGAAAGCCAAATTGTTTTTTTTTGTTTTTTTTTCTTCAATACTAACTGTTTCTTGGCCCATGGGCTGTGCCTTAAATCCATGTCATTTAGCTGTTTGTTTCTATCGTTTCCAAGTTGCTGCATCGGTGAAACTGCTCGACTCGGGTTGTCCCCGGAAATGCTGCCTTTTCACACAGACCCTCGCTCTGATGCTTCTGGAGCAGAGTTTACAGCCAGATCTGGTCACATTGTGGAATAAGAGCAACATCAGCCATAAAAGCTGATCCTGTGGTCCATTAAAGCCAGACCAGAAACATTTAGTCGACCTTTGGGATGGAAGCACAGAACCACATCATGTTAGAGGGGCCTAGCTTTGGGTTTGAGTATTCCACAGCCGAATACCATAAATATAATCATTAAGTATGAATTAATAGTTTAATTACATGTATAAGATAATAGTATGATAAGGACATTAGTTGTAGTAGTTGTGCTGTATATGCCAACATAAATGTCCAGTAGAACCAAACGAAAACTAATTGTTTGTAAAAATGCAGCAGAGTTTACTGTATAAACTTGTGCTGAAAAGTAGGTTTATAGTATCATTATAATAAAGTAAAAAAAAAAAAAAATCTAAATTGAGAATTGCCTCATAGGCCTGATTAAACCTCCTGGGGGCTGGATGTGGCCCGCGGACCGCATCTTTGGCATCTCTGGCTTAAACCAACACAAAAAAAGAAGAAAGAATGGTGTGCATAATGTTAGCTGCTGCATCACAACAAATACATCTGTTTAATTGTTTGCATTCTAGGTTCATTATTATGGAATATGCCAGAAATTACAGAAATATTAGCTATTAACTATTTCCCAAAAGAGTTTCTAATGACACCAAGACCCCTGATAATTACATGCTTGTTTTCTTCATAAATTGTTATTATTTGATTATTTTGTTTAGTTCAGTCCATTTCTTCTAACTTGTCCCAGTTTGGCCCCAAAAACCTCTTCTTTTATTAGTCTTGCTTCATTCAAAAGAGCATGACTCACTTCATCTGAACAGGCTGATGAAATTTGGGATAAAAATATTCTGACATGAGTGTAATAATAATTACTGTGTGTGACTGAGTCTGGTGGGCTTTTTTCTCACGTTAAACAAAAAGGAGAGTCCAGAAAACATCTGCCCATTGTACCACAAAGTGAACATTTCTTTACTTTGCCTCCTCTGCCCTGGACAGAGTTTCGAAGCGAGCGTCTGTCCGAGGAGTGAGTCTCCCGGCGTAAAGGACAGTCCAGTCCCAGTTTGCTGCAGAGGGGGCGTGGCCGCTCGCTGGACTCGATGTAAACGTGGACGAGCTGGACGCCCGAAAGGCCAGGACTGTGGATCCACTTTGACACAAGCTGTAGGTACAAAACGGAGTGAAGGCGACGTCTGTGTGGCCTGAACGGACGAGTTGCAGCAGCAGGTAGCAAAGCACAACAAATTCAAAATCATATTGGTTTTACTTTTTTAACACTTTAGCTTACATTACTCTTAATACATTGTACTTCCCACTTTTATGATGGTGTAATTGTGTCGATGTTAAAGCCCAGAACTTTTTCTACATTTTTAAAATCTATATTCCAACAAGTGTTGGTACAGAGCCCTTTTGTCCTCATAGGCTGTGGGCCAAAACTGTGGGCTAAGCATGTGAAGCTTTTTTTATGTTATTCTTATGACGGCCTGTAGGAGGAGCTCCAGGCGTGTGTTAATAGAGACAGATACCTTATTTTTCAATTATAAAACACAAAATATCATTGGAAAGGCACCAAAATAAAGTTTTTATGAAAATAAAATTTTTAAACCCCAAATGCATGATATGTTCCATTTAACGTTAGCTCTGTCTCACAATAAAATACATGAACTGCATGAAGTACATGAAGTTTTGTTCATGTGAAACTGTCAAACTTGCAGTAAAATGTACGAAGGCAGCTTATGCTGACTCAGTGAGAAGTCTGAGGGCCACTAAATATTTATCTATGGGCCGCATTTGGCCCCTGCGGCACACGTTGAACACCTCTGTTTAACTCTATTATTTAACTCTTATTATTTTATATACTGTATCTTTAAACAACTAATACACATTATTCCACTGTGTATTTAAGTTATTACAGCTTGCACTACACTGGACATCAGTTAGTAAGTGTACTTTATCAAGAGTAGTGTAAAATAATTAATTAGATTTTTTTTACTTTTTTTTGGAACACATTTTTAATATACTTATTTTTGTGTATTTATTTATTGATATATTCATTTATTTGCCGACATTTGCCAGACCCGCCCCGTGCCTCATCCTTTCTACCGAGCGGCCTCGTCCCTCCAGGCCACCCCCCCCCCCCCCCCGTCGCTCTTTCTCTCCCTCTCGAACCCTGGCCACCCCGAGCCGTCCGGGCGTCCCGTCGTGTCGCTCGCCGCCGCCGTTTACAAAGCACAGAGTCGCGGAGAGCGCCTGCAGGAGTTCGGCCGCTGCTGCATTCATTCTGGCTCCAACTTCCTCCAGAGCGCTCTCCGTCCACAGCGTCCGCGAGCCGCCGACGCTCAACTCGCTCCACTGCAATATCCTCTGAAATAAAACTCATCTCTCTGCCCGAGCCGGACGATCCGAGCCGGACGATCCGAGCCGGACGATCCGAGCCGGACGATCCGAGCCGGACGATCCGAGCCGGACGATCCGAGCC
>JAADKR020000003.1:13137543-13156440 GCA_011763505.2 Lythrypnus dalli
GGAAACTTGACTTGGTGTTTCCTCACACAACAGCGTGCACAGTCCCCCATGAGCAGCCCGTGAGGAGGCAGATCGTTTTCAACACAGAGCTGTTAAATGTATTCAGCTTTGTTTTCAGGAAGTAAAACTAATTGGAGTGAAAACAAAAGGATGGCATGTCTATGTGAAACGTAGGTCAGTACAATGATGATGGCAATTGATACATGTAATGTCTGCACGTGCTGCTGTTGTGATCACGTTTGTAACACAAGGAGGTCTAGTGACACAGCGGCACGGGACCATTGGATATTCCATTTCACCCAGGACAGTGTTTAACTCACAGTATTTACATCCTGAGGCTCTCACAGACACCAACCTGTTGTATTTTTGCCCACTGATGAAATTTTGCAAAGGCAGCTGCGTAAAGACATAAGAAACTACAGAAAGACCGTGGAGAAACTTAAAAATGCCCGGGCTCGGTTCATGGTTGGGCCCAGACTGTAGCTCAGCAGAGCACTGTTTCTGAGAGTGAAATGTGGAGTGGTTTGTGCGCAAATAACAACCAGGTGCTTCTAAAAACAAGTCTCTGGTGAGAGACACACCAGAAGAAAGGGTTACATTTCAGAGCGGAATTAAATGGTTAACTGGACGCGATTGTCCCTTTACCCAAATGCAAATACTTTTCAATAAAAAGAGCGCTGGCACACCTGTTGTCGTCCTCGTCTCTGCAGTTGACGTCTGCTCCACACTCGAGGAGGATGGAAGCCACTGTGAGCGAGGGGAACTTGCAGACGGGGTAGCGGCCGACGCAGGTGGTGTTGCGGTCGACTGCGAGGTGGAGGGGGCTGTAGCCGTTTTTACCACAAGGCTGGAGCTTCAGGAACCTGCACAAATGTTCAGAGGGCTATAATTACATGCCTTTCCTAATGAGCTCCACTTTCTGTAGTCGAGCAGTCACGTTGCAGTGATTCCCTTGAGCCAAACTTAGTACTTCCCATTACACTCCTGCAAGTACATCATCTGAGTACATTTAAAGCCACACGGAACATCGCGAGCTCGATGTGAATCAACTAAACTGAGACAAAAAGCCCCCAGACTAAACCTCACTGTGATTTAGTTGGTGCTCACCAGGCTAAGTGCTAATATCTGAAAGATCAAATGCATTACAGAATCCAGAAGGCCATTAAAAGTGACCTCAACCCACCTGTAGATGGTCTCCTTCTTGTAGTGGTCCTGCTCGGCGGTGCAGTTCACCTTCTCCAGCAGACAGATGAGGTGCAGGATGATGGACAGGGCTTTGCTGAGCTGCGAGGGGTCAGGAGGCATGGGCCCGTTCTGCCTGACCGCCCGCTCGATCTCCAGCACGCTCTTGGTCAGGATCCCCATGAGGTCCTCGAACGACACCGATGTCCCCAGCAGACCCTTAGCCCGGTCCTGCAGCATGAAGGAGAAGAGCTCGGCGAAGGACAGCAGGCTCGAGGCCGTCATGGGGCTGAGCGGGTCCAGGTTGCTCTGCTGCATGTCCAGGGCGTACTTCCACAGGTTGATGCAGCGCTCGAAGTTTCCCGAGTCGGCGTAGACGGCGCCTCTGTATCGGATGTAGTACGAGGTGTCCGGGTGCTGCGGGCCCAGGATCCGCTCCCGGATGAGGAGCGCCTGCATCCGCATCTCGTCCGGGTCCGAGATGAGGCCGTCCAGCTCCTCGCCGTTCGTTACCTTGGAATGAACGTCACAGTAATATTAGAGAATTTAACGTCGAAAGCACCATTGCATTTAGGGCTGCATAGTATATTGGAAAAAACAGACTGTGCATGCTGTCGTAAAGCACACTTATTATCTATCACAAACAGAAAAGTGGGAGTCTAATTCAATTAATTTCTATTGAGACCTGTCATACCTCATTTCCTCCTCCTGCCAAAATAACTTTTTAATTATTCACTTTGAACAATCAGGTTTTGCAAGAAATATTGTGAGAAACAAGTTGACAAAGTGGAAAACAGTTTAAACTTTACTGCATTCTCCTTAGGTGGTTTAAAAATAGAAAAAAATAAAATAAAATCAGGTAGAATTCACCAAATATTCTCTAGGTTGTGTAAACAAATAGTTTTCTAGGTAGTCATTTGTGAAAGACAGTCCATATTATTATAAAGCAGTTTTTTCACTCAAGAACTAGCAGCAAGTTGTTAGCATTATTGTGACAGCGGCCCTGGGACTGCCCTGACAGTAGAGGTGAAACATAGAACCATTTTAAAGACTCAAATGTATGATCCTCACCTCTCTCGCATAGTCGTACGCCATAATGAGCTGCTTCGGTTCAGGCTTCTGGACCACGTTGTTGCTGTCCATATACCGCAGGTCCATGGCTCTTTTCCAGTATTTTAACGCCCCAAGTAGATCTCTCTTTTTGTCCACAAACGTGGCGCCAAGGAGTTCAAGGGCATCAATGCGTTCCTTATGGCTCGTCTGCAAAGAATCATGACTATTAGCAAATACTGGGACAGGGCAGTATGAGTCGTAAATGTATTACACAATATAAATGAAAAACTTCTAAGTATGTTTATTTTCATGTTATTATTTGTTTTCATGCGTTGCCCTTGCAAGCAATACAAAGACAACAAATAAATTAACCCAAACGAAAGGAGGTCTGACCTGTTGGTGTGTGGTCAGGTAGTCGACGATGTTTGTGTGGCCTGTGACGCTCGCTGACAGCAGGGGGGTCATGCCATAGCCGTCCTGCTCCATACTGGCTCCAAAGCGCAGCAGCATCCTCATGATCTCCAAACTCCCTGACTCAGCACAGTCGTGGAGCGCAGTGTTGCCTACGCACAGGGGAACACCGTTAAAGCACTGCAGAAATACCTCCATAAAGACAGTTACGCATGCAAAACAGGCTGCAGATGCTATGTGTACAATGCAAACTATGTCATCCTCAATGTTTATGTTTTCCTTTCAGTCTCTCCAACAGTACATTGCAATTTAGTTTTGAGTTGTTCTGTCTTTTGGAAGTTTCATTTCATAAAGGAGGAAGATCAGATTATGGTTCCTTTTTCCTTGTATTTTTCATAAATACTAGAATGAATCGTTGCGCAACAGTTACACATCCAATCACTTAAAATTATGTAAAAGATAAAATATCTTATAATAAGCAGCTCCAGTTGTTGCTTTTACAGTGCCTGGTGGACACTTAGGGGAAAGAGAATTTCATTATTTTGCACAAAACAATCTGAAACAATCAGAACATATCTAGTAAAGAGCTGAGATTTTCAAGAGGATGCCCATCAGAGAATAAAATAAAACTATATCCTGTACCATTACTTGGATATTTGCATAATCTCCTGGAACCCCACAACTTCCTTGAAACCTGAACCCTGTCCAGTTGAAGATTCAAGCTTTTTCTACTATGACCACTACCTGGACGACTGAGAGTCTACACAAACGAACTTCCTTGAAACTATTCCTGAACTCTACCACTTCCCCCACAACAAAAGAGACAGTTTCTCATCAGTTAAGGCGAGATACTGCAGGTGTGAATAGGGATTTTTTTCTTTTTATGTATAGATACCAATTTGAAACTTTTGCTGAAGATTGTTGACATAGATGCGTTTCGTCATTTAATGCCTTTATACAAAAATAAGGCATTTTAAGCCTTAGTGAGCCAGTTTTAAATGTATGGGTTTATTTTGTAGATATTGTCGTTACAGAGACTTTTTCATGGGAGATTTTGGATATGTCGTTTGTTAAAATAAGATGTGCATTAGTGGAAAATATGTACCGGTAAATAGTCAAATTCTATTCAAGACTCTGGGGCTGCCCTGTAATAACAGACATTCTAATCTAAAAATAGTCATTTGATTTGGATTGCTTGTGTTAAAGTTAGGCTCAAATGAAGGGGAGTCAGAAGGTTCTTGGCACACCCACACGCGTTTCATGTCGAAGTGACTCAGTTGTCGGATTGTGAAACCAGTAGGTTGTGTTGTTCTGCTGACTCAGTACATAGTTAACGACTGGGTTACTGGGGGTGATCCCTCCCCAATAATATTTACTTCCCTGTGTGAAAGCTAATGGTGTCCGATTCCAAAAATAAATGCAGTAAAAAATAAAATAAACACTAATAAAGACAAAATAATTATTTAAAAAAACAAATAACCATAAAAGCAATAAGAAAATACAAAGGAAAAGCATTAAAACATTTTAAAAAAACTAAAATAAAAAAATAATAAAATACTAAATTAAAATGCTAAAAAGCAATAAAAAATAACCCAAAGAATTTAAATAACAAAAGATAAAAAAAATAAAAGAAAATAATAGAAAAATACATACAATGAGGAATTAAAAAGGCTTTGAGGTCAAGACTAAAGCCCCTGGAGGTGGTATCGGCATAAAATCCGATACCAATATCTGCATCAGAACAACCCTAGTGAAACCAACCCACCTTTGACACTTTTCCTGTTCACGTCTGCGCCTCTCTCCAGAAGATACTGGGCGATCTCCTTGTGGCCCTTGTAGCAGGAGATCATGAGGCAGGTGTGGCCGTGCCTGTTGGCCACCTCCAGGTCCGCCTTGTGCTCCACCAGGTACCTCACGATGTCCAGGTGCCCGTCGAAGCAGGCTGCCCTCAGAGGCGTGGAGTTGGTCAGGGTCGTGCTGTTGACAGAAGCCCCATGTCCCAGAAGAGACTGGACCACCTTCAGATGTCCAGCGGCTGAGGCGGCCCACAGAGGTGGTGCCCCCTCGATGGTCTCCCCGTCGAAGTTGACCGAGCCCCCGACCTCCACCGGGGCACAGCAGCACTCCAGCAGGTACTCCACCAGGTCCAGGTGTCCATACCGGGCGGCCATCAGCAGAGGTGTGGCCCCGTTGGTCTTCTCCCCCATGAGTTTGCTCACTTCATGTCCCTCTTTGTTTTCCAGGAGTTTCTGAAGGAGTCTTAGCTTTCCGTCTCTGGCCGCATTGAACACTGCAGTCTTTAAATCCATATCTGAGAGCCGTCCCCACGTTTAAGAACGAGCTTCAGAGATGTCCACAAACACACACTGGACAGAGAAGACACCCTTTGTTTACAGTTAGCTACGCTGCTAATGGAAAGGAAGCTAGCTCACCTTGTTTGGGTTAAAGGTCGCTGAAACGCGGTGACTTTTATATTTGAGGTCTAAACGTTAATGTTTAACTTAACACATACCTCTTTGATTCAAAACGACCCTTTGTCTTGTAATAATAATAATATTCTGGCGTGTTAGCAGCAGGAGGCTAATGAACTTCCTTGAGGCTCGAAGCTAACCAATTAGCTAGCTTTACTTTGATATAAAAAACAAACGGATACCGGTCTATAAATAGGCCTTGTTCTCCGACCTACTCTCTTCGTGTGGCAGCTTCAGGACATCGTTTAGGTGGTATCTTGTAGTTCCTCTTTTTGTGAGAGAAAGGAAATAGACAGTAATCCACCTCCAGCCGTAACGCTGCGCTGTTGTTCGCTTTAGCTCCGTCTGTGGAAACGGTAGTCCATCTGATGAAGGGGCAAAAAAAAGGGGGAACACGCTTCGGTTCGGTCACACACAGCACCACATCGAAAACCAAAAAAACATTACCCCCAAAAAGCAGACGTTCCGTGCTTGTATTCACTCAGGAAGCTCGCATTCAGCAGTGCCATGGGAAGGCTGTGCGGAGTGTCCACCCACGGCTTCAGGATCACGACTCAGCTTCTGCCGGAGCTCCGCCCACCGCAGGCTTTTCTCTGCCGACGCTCCGCCCATCGCAGGCTTTTCTCTCTCTGAAGCTCCGCCTACAGCAGGTTTTTCTCGCAGCCGACGCTCTGCCCCCCTCAGGCTTTTCGCTCGCTGTAATGAGTGATGGACGTGCGAACCAGCCAATCACATACGATCTGCACTTTTACGCTACTGTAGGACTAGAAATGTCAAGTTTGGGGGTATCCACACAGTGTTCTAAAAAGTACAGAAGTGCTGAAGGACGCACCAAAGCACAGCAAAGACAAACATCTGCAGTAAAAGGACACAAACACTGCTAAATGTCAATGATTTCTTTGGTTATATCACCATCTAGCGGATGAAACCAGTATTAACAAGACAAAGAGCCAGTCATTTGCAGAAAGATGAGTTTATTATTGATTCATTCAACAGATACACTCATCACTATTAACCATGTTTTATTGTGTTCCCCGGATAATTTAGCCTTGAGTTACCAAAATGGTTTGATTTATGGACAATGTACACATTTGGCAGTTTCACAAAAAGAAAAGAAAAGGAGGGGTGAAAGTAAAATCATACAAAGTTCAAACACAAATAATTAGTGCCTCCCAGTAACAGCAAAAAAATGCAATAATGCAATGCAATGTGAGAAAATATCCACCACAGAGTTGTTTTATGACATGGTGACTGACATACTGAATAAATAACTTGCTGATCGTTCTACCCCAAAACACATGCTAAAACTGCTCAGTATAAAAACCACAAAATATAAATATTAGGATGATGGCAGACTTAAATAGCCTGTCCAGCCAGTCACTCTTTCTGTTCAAAAGCCGTCTTCATACAAAAACATGTTGTCTGGCTGGTCAGGCAAAGACTTATACTGAACAATGCAGAGGGTTCATTTCAGTCTTTTCAATGTTTTTGCTGAAAACATACTCAAAACACCATAAATAGAACAGACATATTACATAGAAAATTCACCTTTCTGACCTCATCATGAACCATTATTTTTGGTAGAATCTCAACAGCAAAAACTATTTTAGCTTGTCCTGTGAGGGATCTTCTAAAATCTGTGAAAAGACTATGGTTTGATTAAGGGACAATTTTCTTTTTTAGAAACGCATTGCTAGAGGGAATTTAAGTCTGCTTTATTTTTTGTCAATGCCTCAATTGAGAATTATAAATGAATAAATGACACTAGAATTGTGACAGAACATAACAATATTTATGGAGCAAAAACAAACGACAAAACTATAAAACATTAACGCTCGAAGTCTACTGTAATACAGGGACAATCTTTTCTGCCAGTCAAACTTCAAGCCATGGTTGAAAAACAATCTTTTTGCCACTTGTCTGCATCGGGTTGTTTAAAAAAAGGCAATAGTTGAACAGGTTGGAAGATGAGGAGACCAAAGAGTTTGATATGAACCAAATTCAGAACAGCAGTGCCATTTTACCCAAATATGCATCCATTGCCAGAAACAGATTGTTATGATCCAACACGTGTGGTGGTGGTTTTCTTGTCGGAGAAGAAGCTTCTCAGTAGGACAACCTGGCTGATGCTGACAACCAAAAGGATCATGGCCTCTCCGATAGACCAAAACGCCACACGGGTGTTGAGGTCTTCAGCGCGACTGCGGCCCTGAGCCTCCCGAAGGCGAAAGTGGGTTTGGTAGTCAATGACCGACTTCAGAGCCTCGTGAATCGACACACAGGCTGATTCCATCTGTAAAATTGGTTAAAAAATAAAAAAAATAGGCATGATAATGAAATAGCAAATTATTTAATACCTTGTGTTAGGGCTACACAATAGGTCACAAAAAGGATCCTATCGCAGTATTAGGTGATGCAATATACACATTGTAAAATCACTAAATTCTTCCATCTGACTGAGATCAACATATTTTTGCCGACTTGCGATATGCCCACCTGTATCACATATCGCAAGTTTGGTCAACATTGTGCTGCCCTGCCTTGTGTAATTACTATGTACTTGGTGTAAAAGGGAAGTTTAGAAAAAACAGAGTTCACAGCTCACCTGAGTTAACGCAGTGACTCTGTTTTCGTTGGGAAAGAGGGGAGGGTCATCGCCGACCTGGAAGTCGAAGTAGACCGTTTTGTGAGTGAAGGTGGAGAACTCGTTGCTAAAGCAGAACTTGAAGGTGCCGTTTTTGGCTGCGGTGAATGTGAAGCTGTCATATTGTTTCTTCATCTCCTTGTAAAGGGTAGTGCCATCAGGATCTTCCAAACGACAGTCCACATCGTAATGGCCACCAGTCACAACCTGTGAAATAACATATGTCACAGACTTCTAAAAAAAAAAGTACTGATTACTACTTTAACCGAATTGCTTGGTTTCCCACTGTACCTGAAACTCCAGAGTACACTTGGTGCCCATGATGATGTCCTCGTAGAAACACTGCTTGGCATTATCTGGCAACTCGAACGTCAGCTCTGAGCCCAGGACCCACACCCAGAGCAGCTGAGCACACAGCACCTGCAGCAGCGGCCGAACAGACCCGAACATGATGCACAAACACTCAGGGGCTTTCAACGACGAACCACAAGCGACCTGTCATCACACAAACATGTGGAAAGAAGCAGAGTTTATTCCGAAATCCGCAAAACCCGGACATTGCTAACAGCAGATAGGGGTTAGCATAGAGCTAACCGGTCGGAATAGAAGCCCGATGTTAAAAAATTAAAAAAAGCACAAACCTATGATCTTTGTAAGATGTTAATGTACTCTGCGGTCTATGTGTTTGAACTGTGTATCGGGAATAATTTGATTTCCGGGTCTAAGTATCCCTTTTCTGTTTTTATTTCTCCTCAGTAAGCATTAGCAACTCACCTCCAACAGCTCACCCGGATGTGACCAGCGTAAACTGACGTGGGCAGTGCGTGCCCTGGCATTGGCTGCACGTGATGTAAACCTGTGTTCCTATTGGCCAAATCCCAGGAAGTTAGTTAAAAAAGGGGTGGCGCTGAGTAGATCACGTGAGCCACGTCTACGTTTATAAAATGGAATCAAGGTTTTCCAGCTCATCTCTTTTTTTGTTTGGGTTTTTTGATTCGTGACATCATTTGTGGTTCCGTGTTCTAACATCATGGCCGCTCAAAGTCGCTAAATAAACAATATATTGTAAACTAAATGCATGTCTGCAAAATGTGTTTATTTATCACGGATTTATGTGAATACATTTTACTTTTCATTGGCAAATAATTAATACCAACATTTATTTGAATGTTTTTCGAGCTCATCCCAAAGCTCAATATCTGCTATATTCAAAGCAGCTAAACGAATACATTTGGAATTCTGTACTCTGTATTATATACAAGAAAATAAAAGATATTCCAGGTTCTCAGCCTCCATGTTACAAAAAACACATTTCCCAGTGTCAATTTAATTTAAACAAAATCACTGGTTAGATACATTTTGTTTAATGTCTCTAAATGTAATTGCAGAATTTTTAACACACAATGCTGTCCAGCTTGTCATCGCCCGATCCGTGCGTTGGCCCGATCGGCGCGTAAATTCAATCTGTGCATGCTCATACGTCATCGAGTGCAAGCTAACTATCTTTTTATTATTTACTATCCATGCTAACAGTTGAATAATTTAACGTTATTGTAGACCACAGAAATAATACAACTAATTAATTTCTGATCAGTATTTATGCCGAATGATGGTTACAGTAGGTGCGCCCTTTTACGTGCTTCGCCCCCAAAAAAATCTTTGTCTACCGCGCTTTATTCACGTTATCAACCTTAAATGGATAAGGAATCAAGTCTACAACCAACAGAGAATGTATTGAACTACTGAGTTATATAATGTAAATATCGTAAGGCCAGTCGGTTCGCTTGGTGACTCCGGATCGGGCCAAGTCGCGGAATGGGCTGTGACAATTCCAATTGACCCAAATACAAAACTCTCGCGAGATTTATTAGCGCGAGGTTCCGGTGAAGGGAGGGCTTTATGGCGAGCTGGCAGCAGACAAAACAATAGCAGCACATTTCAACCATCAGGCGCTGGCCGCTTTTACTGTTTATGTAACCCAAGACATTTCGATCCAATTGAAAAAACAAAACAAACCCGATTTAAAGTAGTTTTTTTCATCATGCCGAGCAGTACATCTTTACTGGAGGCGGACGAGGGCGAGTCCGAGCTGCCCCCGCCGCTGGTGCACGCGTTCGCCGGTGTGGGCCTCGAGGAGCAGCCCCCGGTGTCCCCCTTCAGCCTGCTCGGGACGGTCCTGGACCTCACCCCCCTGTCCCTGCACCGGTCCCCGTCAGAGGAGGATCTAACCGACCCCGCGGGGCTCCAGGATGAGGACGCCGCCGTGGAGTGCCCCTGCCCCGCTGGGTCTCTGCTCGGAGCCCGGGCCCACCTCCAGCAGCTCCCGGCTGGGCTGGACGCGGCTCCGGGGGACGCGGTGATGCTGTACGGCGGAGAGGAGCACCGGGGGGACGACGGTACCGGGATGGCCGTGGGGTTCGAGGCCGAGGCGTCGCTTCTGAGCCGCAGGAAGAGCGTGAACACGACCGAGTGCGTGGCCGTGCCGAGCTCCGAGCACGTCGCCGAGATCGTGGGGAGGCAAGGTACAAACAGAGCCTTGAAAACCGGGCTCAACATGTTAATACAGGGCCGAGGGTTTGGTTCAACAAGAGTTATGTAAATTCAGAGTTTCTGAGAGTGATTTAATGTGGGTTTCGCCAGATCCAAGGCTGCACTTTCACTGGACTTTTGTTAGCATCAAGTTGTTAGCTTTAGCATAAAACTGGGTCAACAGCAGAATCAAAACATCACACTTTCTGCTTTCTTTCTCCAGAGCTTTGTGCTTTTTCAGCGTTTCCCAGTGTAATTCAGTTGGATAATATAACAGCACTTTTGCAATGTCTTACCATCTTTCTTTGTCTGGATGAACATAAATCACATTATTGAGCTCATCACTGGTTTTTGCCTCATCAGCTGTTTTTAGAATGACCATTTGTGATGTGACTGTAGTCGAGTGTCTTGGATATGACACACACTGTCTTGATTCTTTTGTACATTATGTTGGGTGTTAGAAAGTCTTGTGTCTTGGCTGAACAGATGGGGGAGGGTGCACAGTCTGCAGTGTTGACAACAACAGGAAATGGCTCTACCATCCACAACTGAGAGCTATACTTCATTTATACCTGGTTTATTCCTGAGTGGCTTTATTGACTGGGCACAACATTTTAGGGAACACTAATGGGATGAGTTGCATTATTGTGCTACCTATATATAATCAAACTAGTAAACATATGTAGCTTTTCTTTTGGGGAACTGTTTCTATAACTAGACCTGTACCTCCTCTTGAGATCTGCATGCTTCCTTCCCTTCAGGTTGCAAGATTAAGGCGCTGCGAGCCAAGACCAACACGTACATTAAGACTCCGGTGAGGGGGGAACAGCCGGTCTTTGTTGTCACGGGTCGAAAAGAAGATGTGGCGATGGCGAAGAGAGAGATCCTGTCTGCAGCCGAGCACTTCTCCCTCATCAGAGCCTCCAGAAACAAGGCCGGGCCGTTGTCGACAGTGACGGGGCCCGGGACGCCCGCTCTGCCCGGACAGACCAGCATTCAGGTCAGAGAAAGGGTCAAGAAGAAGAGATTAATGCTGCTTTGTTTGCATTTATACACTCTATAAATGTATTTACATCATTTTCATGTGATAGGTGCGGGTTCCATATCGTGTTGTGGGGCTGGTTGTTGGTCCAAAAGGTAAGTTTTCCCCTTTTGCATTTTGTATCAGGGCAGCTCCAGGTTTGAAAATTGTGAACATTTAAAGCACCATAATTAAAGGTACACTATGGAACTTTTTAGGTGATAAAAGAAACCATTGATATTAGTGCTTATTTGATCTTTTAGTGACCCAGTGGCTATGGATGGTTATTATAGCTCCTTTACTTTCCATCACGGTGGCCTTTATGATGCTCAGGATCAATAGTCTTCTCTGGTGACATACCCACTCTGCGGGAACATTAACCAGAAACCTTAGAAATCACATAGAGATCACTGTGATGGAAAGTAAAGGTGCCACACTAACCACTCATAGCCCCATGGTCACTAAAAGGTCAAATACACACTCCTAAAGGTTATTTTTAGCCTAACATGTTCCATAGTGTACCTTTAAGCTTCTTACTTGAAGAAGGGGAGTTGTTCATGTAACACAGTTCTGATTATAAAAATAATTACATGTAAAAGCTTTAAGTAATAAAAAAAAGTTTGTTTTTGTATCCTCTATTGTTTTATATTTTGTCTATTACATTATTACTTCTTCTCAATTTATATATTGTAGTTGCCGTCTGTCTTTAGCCTCGTCGTGTTGACGTCTCACTCTGGTGAGAACAAACTCTTGGGTTGATCTGTAAATTAAGCAGAAGTAGTTCACAAACATGTGCCAGGTTGGATTTGGCAGAAGGACTGAAAAAGAAAGAAAATGGTTTTGAAAACATCAGGGGTAGTTTGATCCTTTCATTGTATCATTTTAGGGATTTCATACAAGTCTTTATTATGTATAATTTATTCTTACCGTAGGAAGATTTTAGAATCACCATTTTGTGAATTTAGAAGAGTATATTTCATATACTCATCAATGTGAAGTCAAATGTGTAGGTAATCCCAGAATACTTTAAACATTACCAGCCTCTGCTGCACCAACAGTGTTTAAGCATTTATGTGTAAATGAACTTACTTAATCTGTCCTCCAGGAGCGACGATAAAGCGCATCCAGCAGCAGACGCACACGTACATCGTGACGCCGAGCCGTGACAAGGAGCCGGTGTTCGAGGTGACGGGGATGCCCGAGAACGTGGACCGGGCGCGGGAGGAGATCGAGGCGCACATCGCGATGCGCACCGGCTCCTGCAGCAACATCGAGGCTCCCGGCGCCGACAACAACGACTTCCAGTTCAACGGGACGGACGTGAGCTTCGAAGGCGCCGCCCTGAGCTCGCTGGGCCTGGACGCCGGCTGGCTGCCCCTGGCCCTCGAGGGCGCCCAGAGGATGAAGAGCAACATGAACAACGGCGTCCGGATGTCTTCCACGTACCGCAACGACAGCTCCAGCTCGTTGGGCAGCGGCTCGAGCTCGGCCGACTCCTTCTACAACGGGAACCGCGTGGCCGACCTGAGCCCCACCTGCCTGTTCAACGCCAACTCCAATAACAACAACAGCAACAATGGAGGCGGAGGAGGGGGCGGGGGCTCGGGGTTCTGGTTTGGAGAAGGGGTTGTGCCCGTCGGATCTGAGGAGCTGGTTGGCATCGGGAGTGGAGGAGGCTCCTCTGGGTTTGACCCTCTGACCATCTCCACCGCGCCGTCTCCGTACTCGCCCCCACAAGGCCCGATCTGGAGCCCCTTCCCGGAGCACGCCGCCTTCCAGACGCTCGACGCTCGCCAAAGCCAAGTAAGAAAAGTTCTGTTCTGCACGGCTTTGTCAGTTTGACCATTTTGCTGTTTTTGGAGACTTTTTGCCCAGTGTTGTTCATCTCTCCCCTCCTGACCCGTGTCCCTGTGCGCAGACGAGCCAGCCCGGGACGCCCCGCCTCTCCCCGACCTTCCCCGCCCCCGAGGCCCTGGAGCACCCGCAGGCCCAACGGGTGCAGCGCCGGCCGCCCTCCTCCTCCTCCTCGTCCGGGGCCCTGGACGCCCAGCGGTTCCCCTCCTTCAGCTCGGCCTTCTCCTCCTCCAGCGACAGCACGGCCTCGTCCTCCTCGCCGCCCGACTCCTCGCTGGCGTTCCGGGCCGGGAGCGCGCCGGAGGTGTGCGTGCGCTGCCTGGAGGGCCGGGCCGTGGCCGCCCTTGTGCCCTGCGGCCACAACCTCTTCTGTCTCGATTGTGCCACTCAGATCTGCCGGAGCGAGGAGCCGCTGTGCCCCGTGTGCCTGTCCGCGGCCACACAAGCCATTCAGCTGCGCAACGTGTGATCTGCAGCCCCGCCCCCTTCAGCATGTCCGCACAGGCATGCTCCGCGGTGACCGAGGGTTCGAAAGGCAGTCGTCTGGACCAGGGAGTTTAGTAGAAGCCAGTTCACCTACACCTGCTGCATAAAAAATGTACAGTTTCAGGCTCTTGAGCAGGGGTGTCCAAGTGGCAGACCTGGGTCCAGATCCAGACCCCCAAAGGCTTTAATCTTTTAATCCAGGAAAAACGAAACACTTAATAATATAAGTTATAAATTCAAAATGTTTTGTTTTTTAGTGATCATCTGTTTTTTAAACATGATTTCACACAGATCATTTCAATTATGCATAAGGAAAGCAGGATTATACCTAGATCTAAACCAGGACTAAAACGGGTCTAAAACTAGGTCTTACACAGGTCTAAACCAGAACTAAACTAAGGACAAAGCCAGTTGTAAACTAATACTAAAACAGGTCTAAACAAAGGACTAAGCCAGGACTAAACCAAGTCTAAACTGAGGTCTAAACCAGTCTGGAGTCTGGTTGGACACCCCTGCTCTCGAAGGTGAGCTGGCGCAGTTGAGATTAGCTTTGTTTCTTAACGACGTTTACTTCTGAAGAAAAGTAAAAAAAGTCAGAGTGGACCATTCACCATTTTCCAGATTTTCCTCACAAGAGTCATTTTTCATTCCAGACAAACTTGAGCCTCTTTTTCACTCCAAATGTAAGAAAACAACAGACCCAGTCCAGACGGCTGCCTTTCCAAAACCTTCATGACCCTTCGATCCACTCTGGCTTCACGGCATCTTTCCCAAAAACAAAATTACAAGAGAAACATTGTGTTAACTCAGTGTTTGGTGGCCCCCACACTGCCTCAGTTCATCGTATTTAAACGTGGGGCAGTTCTCGCTGATGGAGGAATGATATTTATTCACCCATTCATGTGCCTGCTTTCGTGAAGTCTTCTTCCAATCGATCGATCAATGGGAGACAGTGATCCATGTAGCATTCAGGGTGTGATGGGAAATGGAACGTCTTTTATGGCTTTCTTTCACATTCTCCTCCCGAAAATGTGTAACCATACAATTTGCCTACCTATTTTTATTATTTTTTCCATATAAATATAGTTATAAAATCAGATTATTTTTATTTTTATTATGAGTTCCTGTGCCCAAAGTGTAGCTCCAAACGTTTATCATTCACAAAAGGAAATGTCACTCCAGCAGCTTTTTTTTAGAAAAGTAAATAGAGCTGAACAGTCCTGCCACTTTAAATCCTAGACACTTTAAATGAAAATGCATTTTAAAGCTCGAATAAAGGAAAATTCAAAATACTTAAAAAGGCCCTATACCTGATTTTTTTTCTAGTAGTGGAACAAAATGTATTTTATATCTTGGCATCTATTTCTAAACAATTGGTATCAATTTCATAAAGTTACAGCTAGTTTTTTTTCAGCATTTTGACCCTAAAAAGTGACCCTGCAAATTGTGAAAATATGCTTATAAAGTGTAAAATTGTGAAGAATTAGGAAGACAACTACTAACAATTTAATTTACTCCCTCCATTTTTCATTGTTTGTAATAAAAAGACAAGTATAGGGCCTTTTTAAATATGCCAAAATGCTTTAATAACATTTAGATTTGTAATGTTTGATTAACAATATGCCTCCATTATTCTTTAAACTCTTATTAATTCCTTTTTTTGTTTCTGAATAATAGATGGAATGATATTTTCTGACGCAGTGTGAGTTTCGAAGTGAAACTGGAAATTCATGCAGAACCACTCTTTAGAGTTGAGGCTTCAGGCTTTTAAAACTTGGATTTAGTCACGTTTTAATCCTTTCTATTTAAATAGGAAACGTAATACGACCCAGAGCGTAGGTAGGACTCACCGCACACTCCGTTACTCAAGCTGCTCTTCAGACCACTTCAACTTAAAAAACTTTAGTTAAAACGGTTTACAATGAATGCGTGCCTAATTTCATACTGAAAGTGTTGCTCTGATTAAACTCGTGGCCTTCTCGAAAAGCCTGTAATTGACGAACAAGGACAACACTGACAAACACAATCCCACTTTTCAGTTTAGCAGTATTCATTTTTGCTCAAAAAAAAAGATCTGGTCGAACAATTAACAGAAATCCCTCATCTCTCTTTGCACCTGTTTTATTTTTATTTGTGTTTTTGTACATGACATTGTATTTAAGATTTTAACTTGAGAGTGAGCTCGTGATGGGCAGACGACGCTTTTCGCTTTTTCTTTCATTCAAAAATGTGAATGCAAAGTTTTTTAGTTTAGTTGCACTACCATTAAACCGGTGCCTCCCTTCACTTTTTAACACTTTATCACACGCAAAACCAAATGACAGGAGTTTCTCAAAGTGACACAGTGGAAATCTGTCGAAGCCTCAGCTCGTTTTGCCCATCACCAGTTTTTGAGCCAGAAAAAAAAAAACAAAAAAACACTGCTGGTACTTTTGTTTGCATTCCTCCTCGACTGGGATTTCCAGGGCAGCTCCAGGTTTGTCCAAGTGAAATTTAAGACTTTTTAATGCCCTCACGGTTAAATTTAATGCCACTAGGATTTTTTTCCCTCTTATGATACTGACAATGTAAATAAATAGCATATGAAATCAAATGATAATGGGGATAAAGAGAAAATAAGATTGTAAAAGCTAATTAAATGTAATGCTTTTAAGGCCTTAAATTTGGCATCATGAAATTTCCCACATTTTTAATGATTTCAGACCCTGGGGCTGCCCTGATTACAGAAATCTCCGCTTTCTACACAACTCTGTACTGTCTTTTAATTTTGTTTTTTTAGTTAAAACCTTTGCATCTCCTTGGTTTGTCTGTAAAACCGGGATGCAGTTTTTTAGCTCATTCATTCATAAACTTCCGTATTCCACTTTCGGGCCTATGCAAACTCCATCTGGGACGCACTGGTTACATTTAAGCAATTCCGGCCTCGCGAGAGTCTCGTTTACAGCGGTTTGCTTTGGATTCTGCTCATTTATCTGCTTTTTCTTTGTCCTCAATGTCTATAAAAAAGCACACACTTGCCATACTTTTACCGATAACCTTTGGACTCGAGTAGTCGTCAAATACAAAAATCTCATCTCAAGACTTGTCTCCCGTAGTAGCTTTAAACGGCAGGGGGCGGAGCTAGACTCTAGTCTCTAGCTCCGCCCCAAGCTCTGTCTCGAGCTCCGCCCCTGTTAAACTGTTTTGTCGAGTTTATTGGAGCGCAATCCCATTCATAAACACTACACTAAAGGAAGGACAATACATTTTTGCTTTTACCGTTCGCAGGAAAGTGTATTTTTAGGAGAACGCTACGATTCCATTTTGGAGCTTAGTGTCGTCGTCACGGAACCAAAAACACGCCGCTCGTTGGTCCGTCCGTTTATGTTTTTCTTCTCGTTGTAGTTGAACTTTTCAGCTCTCAAACAGGTCGATTATTTGCTATTTTTCTCTCTCTTTCTCGGAGGGAACGCAATACACTGTTGGCCTAACCCTGTTTCTTTACATTTTTTTGCATATGTATTATAAATATTACTGTTAATGACTGATGAATATACAGATATACTTATTTAGTTTACTTATTTTGTTACATTTCATATATATATTCATAAATATATCTATATTAAAATGTTTACAATAAGATTTTTAATTTTTTTTTTTTTTTTTTACTTCCGGAGTGATTAAGTGAAGATACTTTGAAACGGTTCAGGAGGAAGAGGAGGATCTCAGTGCTCTCTGCTTGTAGTCTAGTTACTTAGTTTACAGTATTGATAATAATAGTATTGAATAGACGCTGTTTAACTTAACGGAGAATGGAATGTGCATCACGAAGCATGTATTTCTAATGTACAGCCAAATGTTCGACGTGTCACTGTAAAAAAGGTGAAAGGTCTGGAGCTGCCTGTTCGAAAGGTATATTGTCACATGTAACTTGGATATATCTATATAACTGCGTATAGGCTGTACCAAGAGTTTAAAGTATTTGCTAATTTTACTACATTTTTTGTTTTTGTATATGTAGGAGAGTCTTATGGCATATAAATTCAAAAATTGAGTCAGGAGTTTAAAAGCGACTATATTTTATAACGGCCTTTTAAGTTATTGTGGCCAAAGCACTGAATTATATATTTGCTGTAAAGAGAATTAAGAGTTTTATTTTTCTGATAATTAAAGTTACATAATAAAGATGGTTTCATTTAAAGCCAAACTGGACTTTGTCATTTATTATTTTGTATTTTTGTTGGGGATTTAAAGAGATGTCATTTGTATTTTATCTTTTTGTTTAGAAAGGTGCTATACAAAAAATGCCTTTATGGTGAAATTCATATACAATGCCCCCGAATATAGAACAGCAACAACATTGAATTAGTGACATTTTATTTGTATAAAAGTTAAGCTACCATATAAAGCGCATACAAACTGCATAAATCACTTGTCAAAGCTGTAAATCTAAGCCCAGAACATGAAAAGTCTATAAACGGTTGGCTTTGTGTGTGAAGGTTCTTAGCGTGTCTCGGAGTTGGACGATCGCAGACTCGTCCTCTTCCACGGCCTTTGAGCAAACGCGCTCCACTCGAGTGTGGACGTCCTCCAGGCATTTCTGACACAACACAGAAAATAGAAATATTATTAGTATAATTACATTTTAAGAATCCCAACCACGAGATGCAGGACAGCTCCAGGTTTGTCCATCAAATGATAATGGAGACAAAGTGAAAATAAGATTAGCAAAAGGAAATGAGACAAAATAAAAGTCCAAGACAAAACAAATTCCTCTTGTTCCATGAAAAAATCAGTACAAACTTTGATGATTCAAGCCATTCAAGTCCCTTTATCTAAAAAATGAAGACGTACCTCTGTGACTGAGAGGTGATTGGCTGCGGTCGTGAACACGGACGCGAGGTTATTGGCCACAGTCCGTCGCTCCTCGTTTGTTTCCTGCAGCACCAGGTGGTACCTGAGACAGAAGGCGCACACTCACTGTCAGCAGGATGGTTTTGACAAAAACCTTATTTATTATTTATGTTACATTTAATGCTTTCAAGGCCTTAAATTTGGCATGATCAAATTGAATACCCTTTTAATGATTTATGACCATGAAAATGTCCAGGTCATGTCAGATAGATGATGATATTTAGCTTGATTCTAGTATAAACCGATGTACTGTAGTCTTACTGTTGCTGCGCCGCCTTCAGCTGCTGCAGGGCCACGTCGTATCCGTGGTTCACCTTCTTCTCCAGTATTGAGCGGTGTTTGTCCATGGACTC
>JAADKR020000003.1:13240429-13250990 GCA_011763505.2 Lythrypnus dalli
CCCCCCCTTGGACAGTGCGCACTAAGTACTGGAACAAAAAATTGGTTTGGTCAGCTCATTGACCCTTGCCCTCTATGCACATGTGAATCCAATCATGAGAAAGGGTATTGCAAGTTTTCCTCCTCTTTGCATCTTTTCTGAAGAGAGACAATATGGGAGTCTCAAAACAACTTTCATATGACCTGGAAACAAAGATTGTTCAACATCATGGTTTAGGGGAAGGACACAAAAAGCTATCTAAAAGATTTCAGCTTCAGTTTCCACTATGGGGAGCACAATAAAAAAATGGGAGACGACAAGCACAGTTGTAATTAAGGCTCAAAGTGGCAGGACAAAAAACATCTCAGATAAGCAGAGGTGAAGGATGGTGAGAACAGTCACAGTCAACTCACAGATCTACAACATCATCTTGCTACAGATGGAGTCACTGTGCATTGTTCAACTATTCAGCACACTTTGCACAAGGAGCTTCTGCATGGGAGAGAAGAAGAAGCCTTTTCTGCCACAAACAGAGTCCCATGAGATTTGCTAAAGCACATTTGGACAAGACAGCTTCATTTTGGAATAAGTTATTTCGACATAACAAGGGGCAGCATGCATGGCAGAAAAAGAACACATTTCAAGAAAAACACTTGCTGCTCACAGTAAAATGTGGTGGTGGTAATTTTGTTAAAATTGAGGGTCGCATGAATTCAATCAGCAGATTCTTGAGAACAATGTACAAGAATCAGTGACAAAGTTGAAGTTGTCTTTCAACAAGACAACGACCCTAAACACTGCTCAAAATCTACTAAGGCATCATTCAGAGAAACAAGTACAAGGTTCTGGAATGTTCTCAGTCCCAGACCTGTATATTTTTGAAAATGGTAAAGAGAGCTGTCCATGCTTGGAAACCATCAAACCTGAATGAACTAGAGATGTTTTGATAGTCCAAAATACCTTCAACCAGAATCCAGACTCACTGGAAGCTATACGGAATGTTTAGATTTTTAGATGTTAGAAATGTTTAGAAATGTTATTCCTGCAAAAGAAGGATCTACTAAATATTTATGTACATTTTCTGTTGGGGTGCCAACATTTAGGCACCTGCTTTTTTGTTTAAATAACTATTATATACTTTCTGTACATCCTATAAACTTCATTTCACTTCTCAAATATCACTGTGTTCATCTGCTATATGATATTTTTAACTGAAACGTCTGATATAAACAACCAATTATTTATAAAGGAAAATCAGGAAAATCATCAGGTGTGGCCAACATTTTTTATACCACATATATATGTTTCATATGAACACATAGTATATTCCACCACCCATACCTGCCCGTAGGTGGACCTGCCCATCGGGAGATTGCCCGGTCCACCCGATTACCCAGCACACCAGCATTCAATGGACATACATCTTTGGTGCATAAAAGTAATTCTTGGGCTTTAAATTTAGCTGATTATATTATGTCATGGGTCAGCTTAACTTTAATATTTTAAGTAGAAATTGACAGACAAAATGAGCCAGCTGAATTTGTGATGTTCTGTTGATCAGTGGACTATACACTACAAAAAATAATTTTGTAACCAAAATCAATCTTTAAAGTTTAGATTCTAGTTTTTGTTTCACTTAGTTCTCATGAAGATTATTTTACTTTTTTCAAGATATATTTTAGAACTATCCTACATAGATATGAAATCTCATTATCCAGAAGACTTTATTCAAAATCCAGATATATCCGGCTGTAGATGCAAAAAACCGTAGATACTCAGACATTTGTTCTTGTTTTAAGATTTTAGTCTCAAGGATATTTGTGTCTTAATCAATACTTTACAAATACAATCTTATGCCAAGTGTCTCTATATCTGCTCTAGAATTATATTGTTAGTTTAAAGAGACACTATGGAACTTTTAGGGCAAAAAAAACAAGACAAAAAACCTTCATATTAGTGTGTATACGACCTGTTCATGGCCCAGGGGCCGTGCCGGGTTAGTATGGCACCATTACGTTTCATCGTATTGGTCTCTATGATTAAGGGCCACTGTGGTGGAAAGTAAAGACTCTGCTGGGTCACTGAAAAATCAAGTAAGCACTAATATCAAGGTTTCTTTCACCTAAAAAGTTCCATAGTGCACATTTAAGATCTGTAATGCACGAGAAAGTAGCACAATTTAATCTGTGTTTAAAATTAAGAATAGGTTTGCAAAAAATACAAGTTAACAACTTAAATTAAATATTTAAAACTAGTGTAGTAAAGTTTAAAACAAGATTATCAAGCTTTTGAAGATAGTCTTGGTAAGGGCAAAAGTCTGAGTGCAGTAGATAATTTAACTGAAAATAAGGCTTTTTTTAAAGCCTATAACAAGAAGAATTTTGTGAGTTGAAAATAGCTTTTTGCAGTGCAGTAACAAAAGCCGTTTGTGTAGACTCTCAGTCGTCCAGGTAGGGGACAGTGTTGGACAACCCTGTCCAGTTGAAGATTCAAGCTTTTTCTACTATGGTAACAAAAGCGTGACAACAGCCCAGTGTCTCCACCAGATCAAATGTTCTGATCGCATGTAGTTCCACGGTTTTAGTTCCGTGACCTCGGAGCGCGACCGTCACCAACAGGCTGCAGGGAAGAGCTGCGTAATAATAATAATAATGCCATAAAACATATTATCACCGGCGTCCCGTCTCCCCCTCCGCACAAAACACCGAGCCTGCCTAATTGATTTTAATGGCTCTCTCTGCTATGCACGATGCGCCCCTTATGACTTGGAGAGGCTCTTTAAGATTATTATTATTAGTGTAATTGCCATTAGCCTCACACTTTGAGAGACAGAGGAAGAAAACGCGTGCCCTTAAGCTCAGCAAATAATGATTGGAGACAGGAGCAGCAGACGACAGCGCACACAGCCCCCCGCTGCCCCGCTCCTGCGCGCTCCCCGCTCTAATTTATGCAAAATTAATTGATACATCTTTTATAATTGATGTGCTGTAAACTTAATGAGTAATTTATGTAATTAGTCAATTAAGGCTAATTCCAGCATATGTTCCGCATGCCCAGAAGGTGCGCTTTACACCAGTTATTTGTCCAGGAGTGTGCGCAGAGCCTCACGCCGCAGCCTCATTCATTTTCTTCTTCATTTTGTTATGCAGATCAGATCGGTGTCTGCTTAGCGGCCCCCTTTGTGAAAACAGATTTAATATTGATCTTTCCCGGGCGTTTCAACACGAGCTCTCGTCCCAAAGGCCTCCGAGGGCACGCTCTGGCCCACGTCTGTCAGGAGAGGAAACAACACAACGTTCAATTACAACAAGCTTTTATTGTAATGCACTGCACCAAAGCATTTACAAGCAGGTCATCATGAGAGGGGCTGGAACTAACACATGATGAAGAAATGTTTGCGAATAAAGAGTTCAATTCTGTGTCTTCAGTTATTAATACAACTGCAAAAAGACTGTTCACAAAAGAAAAGTCTTGTTTTGGAGTAAAACAATCTACTTCTCAGTGAAATTATCTGTCTGTGCAGTCAGACTTTTACACTTAAAACAAGACTATCTTCAAATTGTTGAAAGTCTTGTTTAAAGCTTTCATACATTAGTTTTAAATTAGAATGTTGAATCTTGTTTAGAGCAAATATATTTTTGATTTTAGTAAACATTTTTAAATAAGTTTTAATGTGCTCATTTCTAGTGCAAGATATTAAAATAACAACATGCATGTTCTATGAAATAGAGATATTTTGTTTAAAATCGTTTTATTATTATTGATTAAGAAACAAATAACATGGACACTAAAATCCTAAAACAACAAATAAAGTCTTACTATCCAATACATTCTTAAGTAAAGTGTTAACAAGATTTCTCCCATAAATTTCCTTTAGCCTGTTGCTTGTAATGTAAAATGTTTTGTTTGTGAGCAAGTTAAGTTCAAGTTTTCTCGTTATTATTAGTAGCTACCAGTTGTTTTTTCAAGCAACAGTTTACAAATTATTGAATTTGCCCCTAATTGTGACTTGTAAAATGCTTGTGGTAAAGGTTTTGTGATCAATGTAACTCATAATGTGGTTGCATGACACGTGTGTTACTTGCTCTTTAAGTTATTAGTTACCGCACCTTTGGATTATGTTTGATATTAGACCAGAGCCAAAATAATAGGCAAATAAAGGTGATGTATTTGCTATGCTTTGCACAAAATAACGTATATGAAGCCACATTGTCACTGAAGTATTCCACCTTTACATATATTTGACTATACAGTCTCTCTTTTTCTGTATTGTATTTTATTTTATTGTTTTAGTTGTGAGTTTCTGAATTTAGTTCAATTTTATATATCACATTTAGCTACTTTTTTCTATATCAACTCTACGGCCTTTTGTAAACGTTTTTTTTTAAAGAGCGAATAAAATGTCTTTCCCCTCCAAGTATATTTTTGCCAAATACAAAATGAAATCGTGTTGATAGTAACAAATAGACAATCTACGTGGCGCCACACGCACGTGTTTGTGTTTGGCCCGTGCGTAAATGGTGTGTTCCGGGCGCGCCCTGACAAAGCGCTCTCTCCATCAAAGCGCTCCTCTCGCGCGCTCTCCGCTGACAGCTGACCTTTGGGGGCAGAGCTTGAAGGACTAACACGAGACACACGGCGCCCTAATTAATAGACACACTTTTGAATATTCATGCAATACTCCGTCCTTAATTACATTGTTGGACTTCTCTCGGAGGAGTCTAAATCACGGAAGGCTTAATTACTGTAATGTATTCGCGCGATCCGAGGAGGGCAGGGGGCTCGGGGGCCCGGGAGGGGGCCAGGGCGCGTGAAGGAGCCGCCACGACACCTGGACGGAGGCGAACCGGAGCCGCCGCCGCCGCAGCCGCCGCCGCGCGCTTTTGTTGCTGCTGTGCGTCGTGCGTCAAAGTGTGTTTACGCCGCTTCTGACTCGCACCTGAGAGAGGCTTTCAGATCGAGACACGAGACGGACTCCCCTCCCAGCAATTAATCAACGAGACGCTCACACGGGCACGGGCACGCGCACACACACACGTGCCGGCTGCGCTCCCGTGCGTAATGGCGCCGGTGAAGGCAGAAGAAGAGCGCGCAAAGGAAGACATGATTTATTGTTGGCAAAGTCTGAAAGTGCAGTCGAGCAGATTTAATAAAAAAAAAACTCGTTTGTTTATGGGGTTTTCTTGTTGTTTCAAGTAAAATAAGCAACTTGTACCAACACGGTCTCACGTGACAGACGCAAACAAGACGTTCATCTCAGCAGAGCGCAAGAAAGCACCAGAGTTTGTGTGGGGCCGTGAACATGAATATGAATGAGGACACAACCGGCTGTATCTCTTATTAATAAAACACTTAAAAGCTGCAGTAAAATGAGATTGACAACGCGAATCTCTTATATTTTGATCAGGGTCTTTGGGGTTTGGAATTTGGAAATTAAAATTGAAGTCATCTTTAGATCAGTAAAAAATATACTATGCAGTTTCAGAGATATTAAGCGAAATCCAATGCTAAACAAACAGCTCAGAGTAAGCGACATTTTCATTGTTAAAACTCGCATAATGAAGTACAAGTTACTGCTTTGACACTGTCAAATGAGCAGTGCCAGAGCGTAAAGCCTGTCACTCACACTCTCATAATGACAGGTCAAAGGGCTCGGTGAGCAGCCCCTGGTGAGGTGGAGCTTCTGGATGGGGATTGGCACACGATCAATTAGAGCGGGCAGACGTCAGTAAAAGACGGACCACCCTCTCTGCGTTCGCTCTAAAGCCTCTCTCTCTCGTCTCCAACACACACGCGCTCCCTCGAGCCCCTCGTGTCTGGATCACACATATTATAACAGAGGCTGCGACCTGCGGGGTCTCTCAAAAACAGTGCGCCCGCACTGAGCGCATCAGACGTGAGAGAGCAGAGACGCGAGCAACATCTTCAGCTCCACATCTCAAGAGATCGGAGCGCTTCGAGAGGTCAGGGGCTTCACGCACGGGCTTTACGCACGGTTATCCCTCTGTGACCGGGAGGATAGAGGGATCCCCGCGGACAGCCCAGCTGTGGGGATGGCCTAAACTCTGAAACACACTTTGTGACAGAGCAAACTCGAAAGAGCCGAGCAGCCATGCCCCGGCCCGGGAAGAGCTCGTACAGTGACCAGAAGCCGCCCTACTCTTACATCTCTCTCACGGCCATGGCCATCCAGAACTCCACCGAGAAGATGCTGCCGCTCAGCGACATCTACAAGTTTATCATGGAGCGCTTTCCCTACTATCGCGAGAACACGCAGCGCTGGCAGAACTCCCTGCGCCACAACCTGTCCTTCAACGACTGCTTCATCAAGATCCCGCGGAGGCCGGACCAGCCCGGGAAGGGCAGCTTCTGGGCGCTGCACCCGGACTGTGGAGACATGTTTGAGAACGGGAGCTTTCTGCGAAGACGCAAGCGCTTTAAGGTGCTCCGCGCCGAACACGTGTCCTGTAAAAGCGCGCCCATGATGCACTACTTCCACCAGCACCACGCGGGCACCAAACCCACGGGCCACCATGAGCACGTGGGTGCCGTGGGCTCGCGCCTCCCGCACTTCCAGAGCTACACGCAGCCCGCGGCCTTCAGACACCCGTTCGCAATCGAGAACCTCATCGGGCGCGAGTACAAGGGCGCGCTCCCGCTCAGTGTCATGCACCACCTGGGCTACCCTGTGCCCGCGCAGCTCAGCAGCGTGGTCAACTCCATGTGGCCACACATGCTGTCTGAGCCCGTGCCCGCCCCCGCCGACTATGCGCCCTTCAGTGTCTCTAAAAGTCTGTACCACAGCCCCGGGGCGCCCTCGCTGCCCGCCGTGCCCGTGCCCATCAAAGCCACGCCTGGACTCGGGCCCGTGCACGGCCTCAGTGGCCTCCCGCCCGCAGCGCAGCTGTGCGCGCCCCCGACCGCCCTGGACAAGTCTGACTTGCTGGAGCCCAAGACCACCACCCTGCACCCTCTTCTGTTGTAACCACGAGCGTAACCCGGGACTGACCCAGAGCACTGCCCGGCCCGCTCTGCAGGGCTCTTCTCTGGCCACACGGACCACATGGACCACACGGACCACATGGACCACCTGGACCACTCGGACAACATGGATCACTCGGACAACATGGACCACGCGGACCACACGGGGGCATGACCAAAGTAGAGCAGGGCCGTGTCCAGCCCAACAGCCGCTGCTTGTGGGACATTTGACTGAGCAGAAATGTCTTTGCACTGTGTCCCTCGGCGGAAGCACCAATCAGAGGCGCTGAAGCCAAAGAGGCCCGAGGCCTGCTGCACTTTCTCTGCGCAGAACTGCGCCTTCTGCATCTGACGATCATCCGGAGCATTTGAAGTTAAACTGTCCTTCTGCGGAGGTTCGTATTACCTTGTTGTAAATGTTCATGCGGTGTGCAGAGACAGGTTTACTGCGTATTTATCGGCCACACACTGGTCCCGTGCTCTTTTCACACCCGCGTTCTCTGACTATACACACATGCATGTATTTCATAAAGTCAAAATGCTCATAAAAGGATGAAGAAATAAAAATACATTTGATCAGAGGAGTGTTAAAATATTACCAGGCGCCCGCGGAACCTTTCATCTGTGCCTCTTTGTCCTCTCTTTAAAAAACAAAACGCTTTCACTTCTGTGGAGGAATTAACACACAGAAAAATAAAGAAAAGAATTATGGCGCCAAATAATTTATAAATGAGGAATAGTAATTTCTGTACTCCCAAAATGTCAATCAAGTTTATCTGAAATGTGTTTTGTGAATATTATTATTACTGAACCAATTTCTGTATTTTCTTTCGATACAGTAATAAAGTATGCATAAATACGATATTAATACGTTGTGTTATTTTGGTATTTATTGAAATAAAAATATTCTGAAAGAAAAAACATATTGTTGAACTTTGAATATGACGTGCATATTTTAATGCATCTGCAGAGTCACACACAGTTTACAGCGAGTGTATACATTTTAAAAACAAATAAAGCAATACTGTTTGGAATTTGAACAGATCTGCCTCGGCTCAGAGTGAGCTTTTTCAAATAAAGCCATACATTTTTGTTTTATTTTTGACAATTTGTTGGTTTACATTTCATTTATTTTTTTTTACTAATTTTCAAACTCTTAGTAATATTATTATTGTTAGAAACATAAAGAGTATGCTCTTTTTCTCTCTTACAGGGCCTTTTAATTCAAATGGAATACACATAGAAAATAATTCAATTGATTTCAATCCAGAAGGATTTTGTGTCATCTTCATTTATTATGAATAATTAACCATTATTATCAATACTGCAGGAAGTTAAAGTTTGGATATTTCAAGCGGCAATAATATCTGTGTGATACTGTAGGCTCTAATTGAAATGAGTGGAAATCAGCTCATACAAAAAAATAAATAAATAAATAAAACAACTCTTCACACCGCGGGCGGAGGGTGAGGTGTGTGTGTGTGTGTGTGTGTGTGTATATATATATATATGTATATATGTGTCTGTGCGTGTGTGTGTATACCGTGCATGATGACATTTTTGGGGGGTTTTGGGGCATTTTTCAGAGAATGTTAATGACATCACATCAACATTTTTCACTGTGAAGCCATTTATTCTCAAGCAACTGTGTTTACTCTTTTCAAATCATAATGACAACAAAACCTACCCCAATGACCCTTATCAAAAGTTTACACACCCCAGTTCCTAATGCCCCTTTAACATCAATTACAGCTTGGAGCCCATGGTTGATGTGGATGAGGCCCTTTATTTTCTCTGATGGTAAAGCTGAAGAAGAAAGAAAGAGAAGAAGAAAAAGGCAGTCCCTGTAAATTCCTGGATTGTCCAGAGTGGCTCAATGATACTGAAATCAGGAGACTGAGATGGCCACTCCAGAACCTTCACTTTATAGCCAAAGACTGGTCGATGTGCCCTTGTGTTTTGGATCATTGTCATGTTGAAACGTCCAAGTATGCCCCATACGCAGTTTGGACTGAGTGCAAATTTTCCTGTGCTCCGTGCTTCACAGTTGGAATAGTTCACTTTTCATTGTAGGCCTTGGTGACTCTCTACAAATGTAATGTTTGTGGTTGTGGCAAAAAGTTTAATGTCGGTCACATCTCTCCAAATGACTTAATATCAGAAATGTTGAGGCTTGTCTCTATGCTGTTTGGCAGATTGTCGGTGGGATACTGTAGAATAGGCATATTAATGGGTTTCTTTTGGTGACTCCACTCTTCAGGTGCCTTCTTATTGGGCATCTTGAATCATCTGCACCACTTTTTTCAGAGAGTTCTGTATTTCAGCTGAAGTTATTTCTGGGTTTTGCATTCCAAACATTTTTTTCTCGCAGCTGCTGCTGAATTGTTTGTGAGTCTACCTGACCGTTGTTTGGTTTCAACAGAATTCCGAATTTTCCATTTTTTGATTAGAGTTTGAACACTGCTGATTAGCATTCTCAGTACCTTCAATATTTTTTATATCCCTTTCCTGCTTTATAAAGATAAATTACTTTTTTTGCAGATCCTTTGACAGTTCATTTACGTCAAACCAGAAATGTCAGTGTAGCACTGGATGAAAGATGCAAGTGATGCAGTATTTATATATATGTAGTGGTATGAAAAAAGTTTGGGCAGCCCTGATCATTTTCATGGTTTTCCTTTATATATCATTGATTGTTTCGATCTAGCCTGGGAACGCCCACCGCTTCTCGCGCTGGATTTCATTCCTCTCAGTAAAGCGTCTGGAGAGTCGGGTGATCACATCACCAGCGTTCGGTGACTCCAATCACAGAGCGAGGAGACGATTACGTGTTCTTGGACACTCCCAGCGTACAGTTTTTTTATGCTCTGTATCTAAGATAGCAGCAGACGCGAAGCTCTCTTTCGATGTAGCCTTAGACCATGTTTTAAAAATAATAAACCATGTTCTTCCTTGTCTAACGTTCCAAGTGACAGGTAACAGGGAAACCTCCGACTTATAACTGAGAAAAATGCATTTGAACGCCACTCAAACTGGTAATTATGGAGAAACGTTCACATAATCTCTTATTAGCTCCTGTTAGAGCACTAACCGTTGTGTTTACATACGGATTTATTCAGCTTAAACACTGAGGTCAGATCTCGTAATTTTCAAGTGGGGAAAATCCCAGTTACTAGTTGCCTGGAACGCACCATAAGAGCTACGTACAGACGCTTATGATATACACTTGTATCAGCCAATAAACGGCTCTGAACGGTCATTAACCACGACCCGTTTTACTGTGGACCAGCCTCACATCATCACCAAAGGAGAGGATGAGACGACGCTTGGAAATATATCTAAGGTGGAATAATGAATATGGTCATCAGATGAAAGTTTGGGGTCAAACAGAGGAGGAGAGAGGGATGGTATGGCCTGAGAAGTAAAAAGTTGCAATGGTCGGGGACTGGAGCTAGTGAAAGGTGCCAACAAGAATGGCCTTGGTTTTAGTGAATTCAACTGAAGAAAGTTTTGTGTCATCCACACCCTCTTCTACTCCAGGTGGGCTGTGAGTGCAGGTGGGATCAGTCTGCAGGTAGAGCTGAGCATAATCATCATCTGA
>JAADKR020000003.1:13412147-13424329 GCA_011763505.2 Lythrypnus dalli
TCCTCAGACCAAGTAAAAAAAACAGATTTACAACAGCAAAAGAAAAATCAAACATTTGAAAATGTCCGTGAATGCACACAGTACTTGGTTGGGAATCCTTTTACAATGATTACTGCATCAATGCAGTGCAATTTATCACAATATTCTAATTTTTTGAGACAGTCCTGTACTTGCAACTGTAGACACATGTTTAATCTAATATGGCACTATAAAATCATATTTCTTTGCTTTTCTTGTTTTAACCTGATAAAAAGAGGTAAAATAGGTTTTTTTTTATTAGCGATAACCACCAGACCTCATTAAAATGTTGACTTTTTTTTTTAATTCAGTAGTTTTGTGCAGAACAGAAGTGGATCAACAGATTTATGTGGAAAAAAATATGTATCTACCTTGATTTTACAGCTGTCAAAAAAGTGGCATTAAACGCTGCTAACATAACATAAGGGTAGTAAATTCTAATGGAAGACAAGGGTTAAACAAAAACCTCAGTTTTTTTTGTTCGCTTCAGGAATGGTCTGCTGTTTTACACAGGGCTTGCTTGTTAGCAAGTAAACTGCTTTTCCAATTTGCCAGAGATTGCACAGCTGCTCTAAGTCTTTTATTTCAAGACTCCTGTTTTCTTTTTTTTACTTGGTGCACAGAAAATGTTTTTCACTAAAGTGCAACATCAAATTCAATCAAAAGTACTCTATTCTTACTTCCAAAAAAAAAACCCAAAATAAAGGTAAACATACTTCAGAAAACTGCTATAAGTGCAAAACAATGGTTAATGCTGTGTTCAGACCAGACGCTGCCAAAGTGGCGGGAGAACTAGTTTCCATGCAGAGTCTATGAGGACGCGCATCTCGGGCCGTTGAGGTGTCCTGCGATGCCGTGGGGGTGTTCAATGTGTGTCCAGGGAATCCAGTGCGTCCAGAATAGCGTACGCAGGAGTTTGGAAATCTGAAAATGCCGATGCTGCAAAAATCTGAATTTATGATGCTGAAAATGTGGGCGTTACCCAATCTTTCTGCAAAAGTGACGTAGGACATAGCTAAAACATAATGTATGTACAGGTACATTGAGATGTTGACATGGGGAACAAACTTATATATAAGGACCTTGCTTTGAAGCAGATAAGACTGCAAGGGAAGCTGAATCAGCTGCTTATCACTGGTAATGACGCGGCTTTAGTTTCCCAGCGCTTTAAACAGTGCGGACGCTGAGAAGTCCACTGCCTTCAATAGTGACGCAAACGTGCCGCGAAACGAGACGAGTCATTGGATAAATGCTGTGCTTTGTCCCGCCCCCGGACGCTGAGCGTCTCTGGGAGTCTATGGGACAGTGGGCGGGGCTCGGCCGGCTCGGACGCTGGACTTCTGCATGATGATTGGATGATCTGTCTGAGCCTGAATCCATTATTGATTGACAGTGAAAGGAACAAATCAGCGATCTTTTGGTGTAAACATCAGCGCTTCCCAAGTTGAACAGGAGACTTTTCTCAACATCTTAGCGTCATTTTCTTTGTGAAAAACGACTAGTGGCAAATTGAGCTGTTTTTTTCTGGTTATTTCTATTTATTTTTTATGATTTATTTATTATGATTTATTTATTATTTAGTATTATTATTTATAATAGTATTATTATTTAGTAATTAATTTATTTAGTTTTATTTATTATTTAGTATTATTATTATTTTTACTTTGTTTTACCAACACATTATATGATGTAGGCCGAAATTGAGCTTCCTCTCCTTGAAAGACTGATTGCTACCATTAGCCAAATGCAATTGACTAAAGGTGCATACCCATCAAACTCGCCTAAATGGCCTAGACGCCTGTAGTTGGTTGCTTGTTCATTGTGAAGTCAGTCGCGTGTCTTGCGAAAAAATGCGTGTGAAAGTGTTCTGGACGTCTCGCCTTCAGCCCATTCTGCACTTCCTCTCAATAAATACATTGTTTACTTCGTAAAAACTACAGTTGGGTGCGAAAGTTTAGGCAACCATGTTAATTTTCATGATTTTCCTTTATAAATCATTGGTTCATAGGATAAAAAAAATCAGTTAAATATATCATGCGTCATTTTTCCCAAGACACCTTACTTCAACTGGAGGCATCCGTAGCATTTTGAAAAATAAATAAATAAAACATCAGCTACAAACAATGCCCTTGTTATTTTTCAGTTACTCCACTCACTGACATTGTAACAGAACAACATTAGAAAATGGTTTAAAGAGAGAAGCAGTCAATTTTACAGGACATCTCTCCTTTAAGATCAGAGAAAGTTCCTACGTGTCACTGTTGTCCTATGCTCCACAGCGCCACCTGTCTGAGGAGGAGTTCGGCAGTGTGTTCAGGATGACGCTGCAGGATTTCGACCAGCTGTCGCTATGGAAACGCAACGAGCTGAAGAAGAGAGTCTGCCTCTTCTGAAGTGTCTCCTGCAATGTCCCGCTCTACACATCTGGACTACAGCGCCCAAAATCCCCTGCTCTACATGTCTGGACTACTGCTCCCACAATCTCCTGCTCTCATAGATGTCTGGACTATAGCTTCCACAATCCCCCGCTCTACTGCATGTCTGGACTATAGCACTCACAATCGCCTGCGTTACACTTCTTGGCGATAACTCCCACAATCCCCTGCAAAAATAAAAAAGTTTAGTTGACTTTAAATCCCCTTTTTTTACAAAGAAAAGCCCAGCACTGTTCTATGTTATGATGTCACGGTGGTGCTTCTTTAAGGCAAGACGCTGCAAGTGCACTTTTTTTTTTATTTTTAATTTTTTGTTTTTGTTTTATCCAAATCTATCCAAACAGATCCAAATTGGAACATTTTGGATGTAGAAAAAATGCAACATCTTTTGAATATCTACATGTATGTATCTATCTATAATTTTCAATCTCACTAATACAAACACTGCAAACTGCTTATTTCACACTAAGCCGTACTTTTGGTCAAAGCAAGTGTCAGTCAGACGCAATCACTTCAGGATCAGAATCAGAATCAGAATTAGAATTTGCTTTATTGCCATTGTTAGTGAGGAGTTCACAAACTAGGAATGCTTTGTGGGACATCTGTGCAACATGAAACAGGAAATAAGGATAAATATAAAATATCTAACTCTATGACTATGTGGCATGCAATAAAAATAATACAAATATATACACTAAGGTACAAAATGTGGATATAAAAAATGAAAAATAACATCTAACACTAAACAGCAGCATGAGGGTCTACAAATATGCCTTAGCAGCAAAGGGGCATAATGGCAATTATAGCAGTGCAAATGGCATGACAGGTAGTGGAGAGTCTGATGTGAAGTTATTAAGTGTTCATGAGTTTTTTGGCAGAGGGGAAGAAACTTTTCTTGTGGCGGTCCACCTCCCTCTTGTAAGTTATAACAGCATAAGCAGACTGGTCATCGACCGATATGAGCCTGGTGAGGGTGTCATCCACAAATTTGATCAGTTTAATGAACTGATGGCTGGAGGTGCAGCAGTTGGTGAACCAGGGAGAAAAAACACCGGTATTGATTGTCCGTGTGTCCGAGTCAGGGGGAAAAAACACCGGTGCTGATGGTCCGTGTGTCCGAGACAGTTGTCCCCAGCCGCACGTGCTGTCTCCGGTTCATCTGGAAGTCAGTGAGCCATCTACAGAAGGAGTCCGGCACGTCGAGGAGGTGCAGCTTGTCCTGGAGCAGACCTGGGAGGATGGTGTTGAAAGCAAAGCTGAAGTCCACAAACAAGATCCTGGCGTAGGTTCCTGTGGAGTCCAGATGCTGCAGGATGAACTGAGGGCCAGGTTGACCATGTCGTCAACAGACCTGTTTGCTCTGTAGGCGAACTGCAGTGGGTACAGGAGGGGGGCAGTGTTGGTCTTGAGGTGATGCAGAACCAAGCGCTCAAACGACTTCATGACGATAGACGTCAGCGCCACTGGCCTGCATTCAGTCCTGTGATATTTGGTTTCTTGGGGATAGGAACACTAGTGGAGGATTTAAATTAGCCCGGCACATGGCATGACTTCCGTGTAGCTGAATTTGAAACAACATTGCGCTCTTGTCAGTGTTTACCAGAAGAAAGGAATAAAACAGTTGGAGTTGATAACAAGCCAAAAGTAAGACAAGTCAAATTTTAAATCAAGTCCATTTTTATGGACAACATTTTTGAAATTATGCTATCAATCGTGAAAAGGAAATGGACAACACATTAGCCTGCCCACCTTAAAGACTTCGCTATTCCTCCTCCAACTCGCTCCAAGGGCTGGTGTGAGACTGAGCCGCTTTTATTCCTGACAGTGGTCAGGCTGCTGACGTCAGAATCGCGCGGTGTCGTCCAATAAAACACCAGACCCAATCAAAAGGACGAATGGAAATTCAAATGCAGGACCCATTTTTTACCTGTACATGAAAGTACACAGATTGTTTTCGACACAAAATATCTTTTTTAACAACTATGCACTAAAATGTCAAACTAATGAGTAGAACATGTAGACAAGGCTATTAAACATCCGTTTATACAGTTTATCAGCAAAAAGAAGTTGATTTGGGAGTGAGTTGCTCTTTAAAGACCAATAGAATGTGGGAGGCTAAGCCAACCTTCTTTAGGCGGAATCAGTGAAACTTTTTGGATGCTTCTAAAATTGTTATTGGCTTAAGGCTTGCCATTATTATTAACAAACAAAAAAAGAATAAGGTGCCGTCCAGCATGGAGGTTGTTCAGCAAAAAATAATATCTCTCAATCATTGAGAAAGTTGCCCCGTTGTACCAATATCCCCCATCCAACTAATATCTAGTTTATTCAAAAAGTAAACACAAACTCTCTGTGAACAAATCTTTGTGTATATCATACATTTAAACCTGGCTTTATTTAGGTTTTGTTGCCAAAAATATATGCAATTTTAGCAACTTTTACACATAAAAATGCCCTATTTTATGTTTTGTTTATAAGAAAACACAAAATGACTGAAATATGCAATGCATTATTGTCTCATATTTGTCTGTAATCTTCAACAAATGTTTGAAATTGATTTTTTGATTTTTTTCCGCTATTCACCTGCAGCGTCTCGCAATAAATCCCCCGTTCTTTCAAAACACCCTGTCCCACCCAAAGATGTCACGAGGTGGCTTCCAAACCACCTCCTCCTTCAGCAAAAGCCACTGCCTCAAACACGAGCAGCTCTTTTCTCCACACAGTTTCTTTAAAACTACAAACATAAATGAGGCATAATGGGAAATGGAGTTTTATGTTTTTTGTAGATGAACTCACCAGCATCAACCGACCAATGGGAATGCAGGAAAACGTTGTGTGACCAACAACGGTCCAGGAAGTGTCTTGAGATTTTTGAGTTTTGCGAAGGTGGTTTTGCATATTGCACATTTGAAGGTTTGGGAGAAATGATTTTGAAATGGAAAGTTTGTGTCTTGGTGTATTTTTGAAGATATTTTGTTTTGAGAAGGTTAAAGTGATATAACCTGCACAATGGAGACTTTGACATTTTAAGCTGAGTAATGATGTCTAATATGTGAAATAACAAAAGGTGTGTTTAAGTGGAACAGATGATTGTTGTGATGGTTAAACTCTAAACCTGGAAAACTTCACTTAACTTGAAATTTCTGTGGCAACAACAAAGCCACATGCATTTGGAGTTAATGTTTAAAAATGTTCAACTTACAGGTTCAGGAGACTCATCCATAAAAACTCATTAATAGATGTATTACATGACTTTTTTGTTGCCAGCTTGAACTTAAATTATACAAGATCAATCCACTTATGACATTAAGTTCATATGTCAATTTCAACTAATTCGTTACACAATTTCAACTTAAGGTGAGACACTGCAGAGGAATAGTGTTTTTATTTTATAATTTATGTAAATCTATCAATTTGAAACTTTTGCTGTAGATTACTGACATTCAATATGTATATGAGAAAAAATATGTTATTAGTTTTATTAGTTAGACATTGAGCTTGGCCCCGCCCACATCTTACAAAATATGACATGTGTGTAATATTTGTTTTGTTTTGTTTGGTAAATAGTGTAGAATGTAACTGCAAAGTGGGAAACAAATCCTGAAAACTGCCATTTTCAAGGTATAGGTAGGTGGCGCTAGAGTGGTGACCTCTGACCCTTCATTAGGCCCATTCTGTTCAGGCCGTGGGTGGCCTTATGTCCCCCAAGGAAATTGCGATGGGAAAGAGCACGTGGCGGCCAGGTGTGGTCAAAGGTACAAGAAAAAAGGGTGTTTTTTTTGGGGGGGGCGGTACGCAAACACCGTAACACCATTTTGAAAAAGCTGGCTGATTATTGAAGCCCCATATGTGTAGATGGTATCGGCCAAGTTTGAGCTCATTCTGATGAAAAACCTAGGACTAGTTCGTTAAAACATTATGGTCAAGTTCCAGGTGGCGCTGCTGAGCCATTTTTCATTTAACATGTGTATTTCTGCCAATTCCATTATTCTTTGCCTGACCCAAACACCACTGCCAATTTTCATGACTTTTCGTGTACATTTAGGGGTCAAAATTGAGATTATTTAGACATTTAGCTTGGCCACGCCCACATTTTACAAAATATGACATGTGTATAATATATTTTTTTGTTTGGTGTATGGGGTAGAATGTACATGCAAAGTGGGAAAAAATCATCAAAACTGCAATTTTCAAGGAATAGGTAGGTGGCGCTAGAGTGGTGACCTCTGACCCTTCATCAGGCTCATTCTGTTCAGGCCGTGGGTGTCCTTATGTTCCCTGAATAGAAATGCAATTAGATAGAGCGCGTGGCAGCCAGGTGTGGTCTAAGGTACAAGAAAAAAAGTGTGTTTTTTGTGGGGGCGCTTCGTCAACACCGAAACACCATTTTGAAAAAGCCGGCTGATTATAGAAGCCCCATATGTGTAGATGGTAATGGCCAAGTTTGAGCTCATTCTGATGAAAAACCTAAGACTAGTTTGTTAAAACCTGCGATGAGCGAAATCATTTTCGGGATTTCAAACCAAAATGGCCGACTTCTTGTGCGTCAGAGGGCGGAGCTATAATAATGTTTTAGGACTGCCTCCTTGTGCTCTATCACTGTGGACCACCCAAATTGGCCCAGGCCAAAAAAAGCTTGTCTCCAAATGCATAGGGGTCAACTTCTAGGGGGCGCTGCTGAGCCGTTTTGCATTCAACGTGTGCGTCAATACGCCTGCCAATTTTTGTGACTTTTTGTTGACGTTCAGGGGGCCAAAATCACAATCCAAGACTGAGAAAAAAATTAATTAATAATAAGAAGAAGAAGAACCCGACCAAAAACAATGGTCCCTTGCCATGGGACTGCGTCCTGGCTCGGGCCCAATTACAACCTGGGAGTTTCCAATAGAACTCTCCTCGCTCTGTGATTGCAATCACCAAAATCTGGTGATTTTGTCGCCCAACTCTTCAGACGTAGCCTGGTTAACACAGACTAAATCACAAGTGAGATTTAATTTAGTCTGGGGAATCTGATGCGTGGTTAATGACTGTCCAGAGCCGTTTATTGGTTGATAGAGTGTCTGTCATAAGCGTCTGTACGAAGCTCTGTAACTGCGATTTTTCCCACTTGAAAATGACGAGACCCAACCTCAGAGTGCTTTAGCTGAATAAACTGGTATATTAACACAACGGCTAGTGCTATAACAGGAGTTAAAACAAACTCATGTGGACGTTTCCACATAATTGCTAGTTTGAGTGGTGTTCCAATGCATTTTTCTGCCTTGAATGCACCATTAGCCAATTGTATCAGTTTTACCTGATGACGTGTGCAGCGTGACAAAAATTAGACGAGGAAGAACGGCTTATTATTATTATTAATTTTAAAATACGGTCTAAGGCAGGGCTGCTCATTACGTCGATCGCGAGCACCTACCCAGTAGATCGCGGAGTCCTACCTCTCCAGATTGTCTCGCTCACATTTGGCGCGGGCTCTGCGCATTTAACGTGTGATAGAGTCACGTAAAACACAGGAATGCACACAAGCGCAAGGAGCCCACAAAATACAAATGACAAATAATAACTGTCACCGGTGCATTACAGCCTTTTTCGCCTCTTTCCTGGCCGCACATCTCCACATCAGCGCGCACATGCCCTGCTCACACGCACACTCGAAGAAACAAGAGAAAAGAAAAAGGAAGCAGGTTGAGTCATAGAATACATACCTTGACCTGTTCGCTCTGTTTCTTTCCTTTAAAGATCAGTTTGTTGTCATTGAATGTGGCCAAAAAGTTGACTTTGTCGAGTCTAAACAATGGTGAAAGAGGTAATACTTACCAAAAACACCTGTAGGCTGCATTTATCAAATTGAAAATGTCTTTTTTTTGGTTAAATTTGCATTTTTTATTATTTTTTATTATAGATGTTATTTTCAAATTGTTTAAATATTTAATTAATAATAATTCCTTGAAAAAAACTGCCCCCTTGTGCCCTTTACATATATCTGTAGGTAGATCTCGAGGCCTTGCTGGCACTGAAAGTAGATCGCAAGCCTAAAAAGTCTGGGCACCCCTGGTCTAAGGCTACATTGAAAGAGAGCTTTGCGTCTGCGGCCATCTTAGATATAGAAGCATAAAAAAACTACAAGCTCAGAGAGTAGAAATCATCGGGTTGTCCCTCCCTGCTCTGTGATTGGAGATATTGGAGTCACCGAAAGCTGGTGATTTGGTTGCCCGACTCTCCAGACTGCTTTGCAGAGAGAAATTAAATGCAGCGCAAGAAGCGGTATGGGTGTTCCCAGGCTAGGAAAAACAGTAACAATTAAAATTTTGCCTTGTTATTTGAAATTAAAAATTAAATAAATCAGGCTTGGAAGTACATGTTAAAATCCCTTTGAAAAACCCTTCAAAATGTTCAATCAATCAAGTTGTTTAGCCCGATATCACAACATGCGTTGCCTCTAGGGGCTGAAAGGGTGGCCCGGCTGGTCAGGTGAAACCGGACACTGCGGCGGTGAAGTCCATCACTGAAGACCCCAGAGCCAAGGTCCAGTTGGATAGTCACCTGAAAAACATGTCCCACTCCCCCTATGGAGTCTTGTTGAGTACAAGACTGTAAAGTTTGAAGTCTGTATGAGCTACTTGTGAAGTTAAGTTATTGACGCCACAGTGTGAGAAAAATACATTTTGAGAAAATGGCCGTTGAATTCACTTTTTCCCATTTAAATTCATGAAGAATCATTAAATCAGTGAAAAAATTAAACATGTTCGTTTGAAGAGTGTGTTTTTTGTGTAGAGTAGGAGAACATGTATATGTTAAGAAACCAAACAAGCCCAACACCTAAAAATGGGGGGGAAAAAATACTTGTTTCCTACAGTGTCTCCTCTGAACTATAAAATAAGGTTAAAAAAAAAATACGAAGCCCGGACCTTGTGACATGGCTGCTCTGGGGCAGCCTTGAGCAAGGCTATTATCCACTCAATCACCATTAGCCCATCCTGACTTTTTGTACACGTTTTAAGTGGTAGGGGAAACCAGGGGAAACCCACACAGAGAAGACGAGAACACTAACCGATCTTCTTTTTAAATTTTTACACATTATTTGAGCTGAAACGACCAAGCAATACATATGCATACTTTGTTGTCTTAAACCTCTGGGTGCTTGTTTGAACTTTTGATGCAGCAATAGATCAAAATAGAATTCATTCCAAAAACCCTCACCACGTCCTGCTTCATGTGTGCGCCGCCAAGATAAAGCCGCAGCGCAGCATGTTTTTTCTTTTGCCTTTTGTATACATCGGAGTGTTTTATTGTGAAAGGGCATTTCCTGTGTGATGCTGGTGAACCGTGTTGTTGTGACAAACAGGATTGTAATAAAACGCAACTCTGGAAACCTCTGCATTTGATCCATCCTAGTAATGTTTTTCTTGATTCAAATTAGACTTAAACTAAACTAATAGTAGTGTATGAGACAACAACTATGGCTTAAATGGCCAGATATTTTTGTGGACTAAAATAAGACTAAATAAAAATTAAAAGAAGGGACAAAAACACCAAAGCTTCCAATGTCACAGTTTTGAAAGAGCCTCATATCATGTAAAGTCAAATTGTGAAATATTAGTTGACTAAAACTAGATTAAATGAAGAGAATTATTTGACTAAAACTGAATTACATTGTTGCCAAAAAACGAAATAAAAAAATATATTGTCAAAATTAAATTAATGTCAGGTCTTTAAATGTGTGTTGCATATTTTTCATGAAAAAGTTGCTGAAGTTAGCTGCTTACCTTTAGCTTGAGCTGGTAAATGATCGTTTAGCGCCCCCCTCAGGCAAAAAGGCAATAATCCCAGCAGTGTTCTTAATGTACCGGTATGTAAAACCCATGTTATCAATCAATCAATCAAACAATCAATCAAGCGTTATTTGTACGGCACTTCTCATGCACAGATTCAGCACAAAGCGCAACGAATATATTTAAAACAATATTTCAAACACTAAAAACATAAAAACACATAAAGAACCAGATCCACCCGCCCTCCAATGAACACATGGATTCAGAGGAGGCAGGGAGACCGCCCAGACCTCACCGGCCAGTACATAGGCAGTCACAGCCGGCCACTACCCCCGGGGCAGAGGACTCCCTCAGAGTAAACACTGGGACAGTAAAGTAATACTGCAACTAACAATATAACTAAGCCATTATCAAAAACAGTTGAGTTGGAAAGCCAACCACACTTACCTAAAAATGGGGTATTTACTTTCAAGAGAAGTGCATCCCTTTTTGAAGGTGGTAGTGACAAAACTTAAATGGTCACGATACTCCTCAACAATGTCATCAATGATCATTTTTGATTTGACGTTAGATGGTGCAAGAAGACAAAGGAGGTTAATGGCTGAAGGGAGATAAGAAAATATTATTGATGTGACTGTAAACTGGGCAGACTACTAAAGTAGAATAAAACTCTACCTACTGATATTCTTTACATGTGGTTCCTTAAGATCATCAAGAAGCTGTTTCTGGAGGTCTGTAGCACAGGCTCCAGGTGTGGACAAAAAGGCAAAGGACACAGTAGGGGTTTCAGGAAATTCTACACATGTCCACAATGGAACGTGGACTAAAATTAGAATCAAACCGAAAATGGGGGTTATCACAATAAAAACACTCAATAATAAAAAATGGCAAGGTATTTAAAAAAAGATTGGATGTATAGCATTATTTCCACAAATGTTTTAGTTTACAATATGTACTTAAATTGAAATCCAGTTTGCTCAACGGTTTGCTCCAATTTGTGTCCTGTTAGTCTATGGCAGGCGTCCAATGGTTTTAGAGATTTTAGAGCCACATGCAGCTCTTTGGATCTGTGACTCTTTGGCTGTGGAACGGTTCTATGAAGCCTGATGAAGTTCTAAAGTCATAAAGAACACAGCTACAATCTATCTTCAAGACATTATAGTGCCATATCAGCCTAACAAAGCTCTTCACTCTCAAAATGCGGGACAAATGTTAGTACATTGCTATTCACATGATGTCCCCTGTCCCACTCCCTGTGGAGTGTGACATGTTTTTCAGGTGACTATCCAGCTGAACCTTGGCTCTGGGGTCTTGAGGCAAGGCGATTTGTAATATCAGGCTGTACAAAACTAACTTGATTGATTGATTGACTAAACAGCGCAATAAAGTGAGGAAAAATGCTTTTAGCAGTACAATACATGATCTTAACAGGGCAAAGCATAATAAGATGGTGTCCCAGTCTGGGAAACAGATCATGTTTAAGATTAACACAGTTACCCTCATGTTCAGTGGGATTCTAACTTTTCCCAACAACTTCAACTTCACTGAATGTGTGCCGAGAGAGTAGAGTCAGAGTCACAAGGGCAAAGAACATACTTGTCATGATGAAATCTTCAAGCTGCTTGCTTCTGCAGAACAAGTGAAGGCTAGACTTTATAATCCTATGACAATATTAGATCACTTCACTAAGGAGAGTGAAATACATTACTCACATTAACACTGGCAGAAAAATTCTTAAATGGAACCAATCAAAGTTGTTCAGACCTACGCTGTACCACATACCCAAAGTGAGGCCGGGCCCCCAGGGGGTCATTAAAACAAATTAAATGCCTCCTGTTGTGTGCTACCGGGGTCATTTAACTTATTTTAGGCATAAAGACTTAGGCTGCGTCTCAATACACCCACTCCACATACCCCTTAGCCCTTCGCCTCCGAAATGCGCGTTCACGAGACACTTAAG
>JAADKR020000003.1:13468498-13492720 GCA_011763505.2 Lythrypnus dalli
ACTTGGTCTGAGGAAATATTCTAATTTTTTGAGATAGGATATTTAAGTTTTCTTAAGCTGTAAGCCATAATCAGCAACATTAAAATAAAAAAAAAATTCAGTTGATTTGTAATGAATCCAGAATGTATGACATTTTTGCTTTTTTGATTGCATTACAGAAAATAAAGAACTTTATCACAATATTCTAATTTTCTGAGACAGTCCTGTATCAAGTGGAGCTATAAAAAAAAAAAATCACTTAAAGCGGGTCACTGTAGGTGAAAAGGATTTTTTTTTTTTTTTTTTAAGAGATGTCAATTAGAAACTTTTCCTGTACATTATTGACATAAATACAAGAAAATGTGTATAGTTTTCTGTTTTATGCACACTACATTTTATGAAGCCGGCTCTGACATGAAAGCTGAGATGCTAAAGAGAAAGATAGGTGTAAATCTGTCCACAGTGTTAAACATCGATGCGTCTCGACCAGGGGTGTCAAACATACGGCCCGTGGGCTGGATCAGGCCCGCAAACGGGTTTGGTCCGTTCGCGCTATCACATCTTCTACTTTGAACATTACGTGCTTTGGCACCCTCATTACCCCAAACTGTCTCTGTCAAACAAGAGAAAAGTGGACGCAGAGTGCAGAGTGTTCCAAAGAGCCTCCTGCTCCTGAAGCCCGTATTAAACCCATGTGCACCGGAGGAACCCACTCCTGTTCCTGTTCCGTTCCCATAGACTCTGCTAGACTCCCCTGGACTCCTCTGTTAATCGTACTGGGGCTTCCTGGTTAAATAAAATAAATAAAATCAAACATTTATGCTGCTCTGAAATAAAAATACCAAAAATGCAAATAAATGACTAAGATATGGCATAACCAAATGTCTCAAATCACCTAACTGACTTGTTTAGTTGAAATTTGTGAAACAGCTAAGCAAATAATGTTAAGTAATAATAATTTGATGTTTACAATATATCCGGCCTGCGACACACTCTTGGCTCCTAAATTTCGGCCCACGACTCAAAATGAGTTTGGCATTCCTGGTCTAGACTTAATCAGCAACACTGCAGCAAAACTCATTTTATATTTTTTTATTATGATAATTTGAGCCAGTTTGCCCTCTTTCACCAGGAAACAAATCAATTAATCTTCATAATATTGCACAGTCAATGCCTATTTTTTCCAAATGCCAAAATACCACAAAACAAGGCAAAATTAGAATTTAGTTTTTCTTTTCCACTAATAGAATCAGAATTAGAACTCGCTTTATTGCCATTGTCAGTGAGGAGTCACAAACTAGGAACATTTTGCGGTACAGCCGTGCAACATGAAACATGCAAGATAAATAATAAAATCTATAAAGTAAAAATAGAAAACTATGACTAAGGGCATGCAGTAAAAATATACTAATAATATAATAATAAAAATATATACACTAAGGTAAAAAGGTAAAAAAATTACCTAAAACAAAAACAGCAGCATAAAGGTGGCTTATTTTAAAACCAAACAGGAACCACAAATCTTTGCACTAATGTGTCTCAAAACCATTCGATGAATTTACACTCGGCTAAAGCCATTGTTCAGATTTTGTGGGCAACAATCTAGGCAATAAATATAGGCATATTGTGTGGAGTCGTCCAGTGAGCTGCTGAATCGGTTTTGGGGTTTTTTTTTACGCTCTTTGGCTGTAACGCAATGCTGACTCTGAAAAATGGACACTACTGTCAATTATGGTAACAACAACAACAACAAAAAAACAGCTTTTTGTGGGTGCAAACATGGCCGTGTGTAACCGGGTTATTGCTAATATTCCGGTTATGAAAAGGTTATGAAAGGATTATTGGCAGCATATAAACGTAGCCAGTGTTTTTTTATTCAGCTCCATATCCTCACCAATGAAACGGCAAGTGGTCAAGTAACTAATTTTCTTATAATCCTCTGTCCACATGTCTGTGGTCATTGCGACTGGACCTTCATTCAACAAAGTCTTAAGTTTCTGTATTACAGTGCACCTTCCTTTGTCATATCAGTGCACCTTTTTGCAATTGTCACATGGCTGGGAATAACAGTTTACAGGAACCCTTCCATACGCACCACCGACATTAATTAGTTCTTGTGCCAGCTCCTCAAACCCCTCTTCATTAACATTAAAAAAGCCTTTACAGCAAAAGCGGACACACCTCTCCGTCACCATTTGTTTTACCTTTGCAGGGAGGGGTTTTGGGGCTGTTACGAATGCTTAAGCAGAACATGGCATTTTTTGCATTTTACAAAACCTGCTGGCTCATTAATCTCATTATGTACATGATCAAAACATTTCCAGAGCTCAGACTGTGCTCTTGCTGCAATCAAAAAGCAAATCTCCACAGGGCAATTTCCGTTTCTCCTTCTCAACATTCATTTTTGCAGCTTTCTTGCGCTAATTGAGAGGCATCACCTGACCACTCATTTATTGCAAAGCTCTGGGCCGGGGTCAAAAATCAGTACCAGTACAATCGGAATAAGACAACACCAAGAGTGTCCTGTGTGACAATGTTATCCACAGTGGAAAACTATTTAACACTAACATCACAAAACTTTACACACATGGATTATTGTACATATTACCATATGCACATGGATACTAAAATTTGATATAAGAATCAAGTATTTTGGAATGTATTTAATTCCATTCAGAGGAAGTCTTAAAGATGCCCTTTTTCACACCATCTTGTGAAATTTCCATTGGCTCTTTCTGGAGTCATGATCAAAAGGGGTTCACACACATTGTTCTAGGTGTGAAAGGTCTCACTCCATGAGGTCTGGAGTCGAGGGAATTTACTCTGGTTAGATTATCTTGTGACTCCCAGCACTGGTTACCCGTTGTGTCAAGAGTTCAGATCGTTCCTGACAGTTTTGAAAGAATCGTCCTCACCTGCGTAGCCAGGCTGAGCACCTGCTGCACCAGCTCCTGAGTTTCCGTGGGCTTTTTCAGGAACAGCTTCACGATGCCAGTCAGCAACTGTAACTGCACCTGTCACACACATGCATAGGAGACAAATGTTTACAAAGAGGTATGTTAATTAGTATATAGCACATTTAAAAAACAGAACTGTCCCAAGTGCAAAAACATAAATAACACACATAATCTAACTAAATGAAACAATAAAACAGAAATCATGTACTAAACAATGAAAAATACATATATTTATATACATATACAGTATTTTCTGGACAATAGTCACACTTTTTTCAGAGTTATAGTATGTGATTATTCTATTGAATGTATTTACTGCAAATAATGAAACTACTCTATTGCAATGATTGCAACAATTGTTAATATAGAAACTCATTGGTTAAAAGGCAGCCTAATCCTCTAGGCCCCCTTAAACTTCAGTCACCTCTGTAATTGGCTGGTTTGCCCATTTTACAGTGAGAGCCCTTGAAAATGTATGTTAGTGCTCTACATTTTGGCAAGATTTATTATTATTAGTTTAAATCATATAATTATTTAAAGATTTGTGAACTAAAATATAAACGAAACTGTAATAAATATTACACACGCTGTAGTGTGAGGACAGAAGCCAAAATGAAAACTTTGTGCAAAATCAATAAAGGCTCTAAATAAGCTGCGCACCGCTGAACGTGCCGCTTTCTGGACGAATGGACTCATTTTAAGAACAATGTTTTGGATGAAGGCGAGAGCAAGTGGCTCTGACAGCGCTACGTTGTTTTGCTTGTTTATACCGCAGCAAAATTCAGCGTCTGACAGTAAAACACACACTTCGAACGGTCCCCAGAGGGTGTCTTTCCCGTGGACTTCAGCGCGTCGTAGTGAATACAGTCAGGATGACCACAGCACCTGTCTCTGCCTTTGGCCAGAGCCTCTCAGGCCGAGGGAGAGGGAGAGGGAGCTACAGCCGAAGAAGCCGGACATAAACGTGGAGCAGAGGATGAGAGGCCGACGCTGAGCTGACAGTGACTCCTCCAGCGACAGGTGCGCTACGTGGATTTACTGTGCGCAGACAGCCCAGGAGGATTGCGCACCTTAAAGTGAACTGTAGCCCTGTGCGCTGCGAAGGTCGAAGCCCCGTCGCGGTGCTGGAGGCGGCGGTGGAGGTGAGCGCGGAGGCATAACAGCGCTCTGCGTAGTGCGAGTCCTCCGGGCTGGAGGAGCATTTGCTAAGGACTTGGAGAAAACGTGTCCACTGAAGAGAACCCCGCGCGGGAATGGGACCCTTGTGGTGGCTCCCTGTGGCATTGCACAGAGACTCTCTGTCTCACTTCCCACGGAACCGGTAGGAGGTCCCGGAGGTCCCCGACTCGAACGCGCTCGAACCCCCAGTGTGCAGGAACCGTCAGAGCTGATAGAATCAGACAGGGGGCCTGCAATGGGGGATCTCGCATGTGTAGAGAATCGATAATTTAATAAGCGTAATGGCCTGTTAAAACGCTGGCAAGAACTATGAATATAACACTTGTTTGTAAACTAAACATGAAAGTCCTAGAGTGAGTACGGAAAGTAGTCAGACCCCAGTAACAGTTTGTCAGTGTAAACCAAGAGTCCTCAACGTGTTCCAAAGTCTGCCGTGGAGTGCCTCAAGGATCTGTTTTCGGGCTAATTTTATTCATACTTTACATGCTACCATTGGGTAACATCGTCAGAAAACCTTATATTAATTTTCATTGTTATGCGGACGACACACAGCTGAACTTATCCTTTAAACTGGGTCAAACAGTTTAAAAAGAGAGGCTTAGTACTTGTGTAAAAGACATTAAGAATTGGATGACTGTGAACTACCTCTTGCTTAACCCAAATAAAACAGAATTTATTATACTAGGCCCCCAAAGACTGAGAGACTGTACGTCAGAGCAGATTATCACCCTTGACAATGTTCATGTATCCTCTCATTCTACTGTCAGAAATCTTGGAGTCCTATTTGACAAAGATCTCTCCTTTAAAGCATAAACAAACCAGGCCAGTAAAACAGCATTTTTTTCACCTGCGTAACATTGCTAAAATAAGAAACATTTTGCCTAAATGTGATGTGGAAAAGCTTATTCGTGCATTTGCCAAGGCTCGACTATTGCAACTCCCTGCTCGCACTCCCTGTGGAGTGTAACATGTTTTTCAGGTGACTATCCAGCCAGACCTTGGCTCTGGGGTCTTTCGTGATGGACTTCAACTCTGGCGTCTTCAGTGATGGACTTCAGCCGGGTCACCCTTATAGCCCCTTGAGGCAATGCGTGTTGTGATATCGGGCTATACAAAACTAACTTGATTGATTGATTCACTCTTGGCTGTATTGTCTCAAAAAGGTGCTTCTACCCAGTACTGAGCAAAAGGTCCGATTACTTGTGATTGTGTGATATAAATAGCAGTGAGGCCCGGTCACCTGGGTGCTCTCGTCGTGGAAGCCCTCCAGGAAGCTCTCCAGCAGCTCGTCAGCGTTGTCGATCCTTTCGGCGTATTCTCCCACGATCCAGATCATGGCTGCCCTGGCCTCCGGTTCGTCAAGGGAGTCCAAGTTCTCACACAGGGTGGCGATCACACTCTCGTACCTAAAAACACGCAAGTTAGTTCATTATTGATGCACTGTTAGGCCTGTCCCAATATCATATTTTACAATTAGTCAGTGACAATAAATCATCATGACAATATTGTGATAATCAATATTATTGACTAAATCCTTTTATAGCACTGATGCATTATGAAACAACATGAAACTCTGTAGAACATGATAAAATTGTTCAAGTATTGATAAAATGGGATACATAAGAAAAAATGTCAATACAGTAATTTTTTGAGCCCAAAAACATGATATTTATTTTCAATTTACTGAACAATAAGTTGATGTAGTAATTATTGTGACAGGCCTACAAACTGTATATTAACCAATCATTCAAGAAAAAAATTACAGCCATTCTGGAAGTCATACTGGAAAACGGATGCATCCATAGTGGCGTCATTTTGAAAAGCTTTTACGACGTCATAATGTTTATTTGGTTCAGGGCTCTGGAATTAAAATTCACCGAGGTCTGATTTGTAGAAACAACTGTGAAGCAAAGGTCCGGAACAAATGCAGTCAATTAGAAGGGAATAGTATATACAATAATATGCACAATATAATAATGCTGTTCTACTTATTTTCTTTATTTTATCTATACTTTGCACATTGACATAAATATGTATATACAGGACTGTCTCAGAAAATTAGAATATTGTGATAAAGTTCTTTATATTCTGTAATGCAATTAAAAAAACTTTTATTATTTTAATATGGCTGATTATGGAATACAGCTTAAGAAAACTCAAATATCATATCTCAAAAAATTTGAATATTTCCTCAGACCAATAAAAAAAAAAAGATTGACAACAGCAAAAAAAAAAAAAAACATTTGAAACTGTCCGTGAATGCACTCAGTACTTGGTTGGGAATCATTTTGCACCGATTGCTGCATCAAGGCAGTGCAATTTTCACAATATTCTAATTTTCTGAGACAGTCCTGTATATATACATTTGAAATGTATTTGAAATCGCTCTTGTTCCATGGAAAAATCTACGTAAAATCAGCACAAATTTGGATGATGCAAGCCGTTCAAGTACCATTATTTAAAAAAATGTAAGACTCGTCGCAAAAAAATTACGCTTTTTTTTATCATACTTAATACTTTTAAGGGCTTACATTTCGCATGATAAACTGAAGACCTTTTTAATTATCTAAGACCCTTGGGGCTACAGTGGAAGCCTGCAGGAAGAGAATGACAGAACACTAATTTGAACGGTGGAAGTCACTCAGCGGAGACAATAAAAGGATGGCAGCTCACTTGTTGGGGTACTTGCGGAAGATGTCCTTGATGACCACGATGGCTTCCTGCACAACATAGTTGACCTTGGTCTGGATGAGGTCCAGCAGCGTGCTCACACACCGCTCTGCTGATTGCTGTTGCACACAGAAGGAAGAGGGGCATGATGAGGAATGTTTATTTCAATTTGTTTATTATTGGTAAACAGTCATGTTTATTCACACATGCGTATTAAGGCAAGGCACTGCCATTAAATAAGAAAAATAAATACATTTATCGATATCAATTTGAAACTTTTGCTGACATAAATGTGAGAAAAAAAGTATTGCAAGTTTTCTGTCATTTTATGTGTCAATATAAAATTAAGTTTTTTTAAGAAAAATGTTCAAATTTGCCAGTATTTTTGGCGACAAAATCTGAGCAATGGATTGAGCCAGGTTAAATATATGGGTTTATTTTGAAGATATGTTACAAAGATTTGATCAGAGGGGGTTTTGGATATACATCTTTAGTTTTTGAATAGGGTAGTTATTCGTGAAAAAATCTGTCAAAAATCTAAATTTGCCTTGTTTTTTGGTACTCAAAACTCCAGCAAGGAAATGGATATCAAAGGAAAGTGGAGATCTTGCAGAAAAAGTGTAAGAAAAATTAGGTGTTGTAAAAAAAGTGTCTGCGCCGGACCCACTGTGCCACCTTTGGAAATGCTCTGAGAGGAAATTACCATAATTCAGATTCCTTCCTGGGTTTCTGCGGCTCGCTCACTGACAAAACTTCATAAAATACACATCACAGAGGAAAAGTTTGGCCTTTTTTATCTTTGGCAAAAGAAAACTAGTTTCTGGAATGTTCAAAGACAATGGATAAGACCACAAACCCATTATTTTCAATTAGTGATTGATAACTGATCTTAATATAGTTAATAGTAAACCCGAGAGTCCCATTTTCCATGGATATTTATTATTAGCAACACGCTAATTTACAAATCCCTTTTTGCTTTCTATCATGATAATAAACACTTTGTTTGAATAAAACCTGAATAACTCCTTTAATTGTGTATCCTTCATCTCCAGTAAATAATTGATGATGTGTACTACATGGGTTACAAGGTGTTAATGTTTCGTTTTTACAGGTACCATTGAAAGGGTAGCGAAATGTCAATCTCCAATCCAAAATATCCGAGGTAGAATTAATTTTGTATTTGTGCCCTCAGTTCTATCTCTTTTCCTAGCATAATCTTAATGTTAAATAATTTGAAGTCCATTCTCCGTACTCATAAACACTATACTAGGTATAAATATTAACATTGACCACTGCCTGGATAAAAAAATGTTTTCACCTGCAACGTCTCGCCTTAAAAGAAGAAAAAACAGCGAGTAAAACAAATCTGTAAACATGACTTCTGTTCTCATCTCTCATTACGATGTTTTTATATTACACTCAAATTTGCCTCTTGTTGTAAGGTCCAACAGCTCACAGATATAATATGACTTGGTGTTCAAATATTTACATTACAGTGTTCCCTCGCCATATGGCGCTTCACTTATCGCGCCCTCGATGTTTCATAGTATTTATACAGTATCCATTCCACTAAATGGTATTTCTCACACAGAAGGGGAGATTGTGCTTATTCCAGGTTTGGCCAGTAGGTATCACTGTTGCGCCACAGACACCACAGCGCAGAAGAAGCATCAGACCCGGATGTTTTGCTGCGCTGATTTTGAGGCTTATATTAAAATATCCATGGACTATATGAATGCAGAATGCACACAGACAGAAGGAGGATTGTAGTTTCAGATCCATTAGACTGGATTCTACCCAAATGACTCAAAATGATGAGTGCAGTGGCTCCTGGGGGAGGAGCGGAGGAATGAAGCTCCGTTCAATAAATGTTTTCAAAAGTTTAAATAATGTTGAATTAATGTTAAAAACAGTCTAAATATCAATGTCTTTTCAGTCCCTTATTTATGTTACAGTATAAAGAGTGTCAGGAGGGATTATAAAGCCTTAACATATACAGTGTTCCCTCGCCATATCACGCTTCACTTATCGCATCCTCGATGGTTCACGGATTTTTTTATACAGAATTCATTCCACTAAATGGCATATCTCATACATAAAAGGGGAGATTCTGCCTTATCCAGGTTTGCCAGCAGGGGTCACTGTTGCGCCACAAACACTGCAGTGTGCACAGACAACATACTGTAGAAGAAGCAGACAGGGATGTTTTGCTGCGCTGATTTCCAGGCGTATATCACAATATTAAAAGATCCTTGGGCTACATGGAGAGATATATGAAATAGAATGTCCACAGACAGAAGGAGGATTGAATGCTTCAGATCCATTAAACTGGATTTTTACCCAATTGACTCAAAATGACGCCTGCAGTCGCTCCTGGAGCAGGAGGAGGTGGAGTGAAAGAAAGACTGCAGCGGTAAGCTAATCAATATATAGTTTAAATAATGTTGAATGCATGTTAAAAATAGTCTAAATATCAATGTCTTTTCAACTGCTTATTAATTTTACAGTATAAAGACTGCCAGGAGGAATATAAAGCCTTAACATGTATTTAAATAGAGAAAAAATAAAAGATTGCTACATCGCGGATTTCGTTTATCACGGGGGTTTCCGGAACGTAACCCCCGCGTTAAACGAGGGACTACTGTACTTACCTCAACTTTAATGGCACAGCGGCCGATGGCTCGGACGGCTTTACGAACAAAGTCCACATCCACCTCAGTAGCATACTCCTTCAGTTCTGCCAGCACCTGCAGTAGACAGGCAAACGTGTGTGTGTGAAGTAATAATGTGCAAGTAATTCAAAATAAATTCATATTGGTTCAAAAACATAACCTAACCTGAGCAATGTTGGCTTGAGAGGCAAGTCGAATCATAATGTCCAGCTTCTCCAGTTTCACATAAATAGGATCATTGTACTTCACAAAGAACACCTTCATCTCATGTTTCAGGATCTCAGGCCTAAATAACAAACACACATGTTAGGGAAGGAAAACCGTCTTGACATTAGAAGAGTTTGTAGAAAAAATGATAAACCTTGTATAAAAACCCTCAAAAATACTCTGAAAAAGTGATTAGCGCTTATGCTTCACAGCTAGAAGGTCCCGGATTCGATTCTCACCTGAACGAGGGCTTTCTGTGTGGAGTTTGTACGTTCTCCCCTTGTCTACGTAGGTTTTCCCTACCACTAAAAACATGTACAACAGGATCCCTTAATATTGGCCACCAATAATTATCAGCAACGTCATTACCGATAACCCAATAATCACTTTTAACCAGATTGCCTTTAGCCATAAAAGAGGACACACACATCAACCGGCTGCGGAGCTAAAAAAAAAACAGCAAATAGCACATAGTACGATTTTAGCAATGCAGTGCATCGTGGCATGGTGTATTGTCACCATACCATTAAAAACACCACTGAAAAAGAAAAAATGTAAAAGGTCATTTATTTTATGGGGTCACACTGACAGTGATAGTCTATCTCGAGCCAAGCCATAACATTGGCTCTCAGCAGCTGGCTCCTAGAGCGAGTATGTTTGCGTTAGATACCAGTGTGAGGTCGAGGGTTCTAATTCTCCTTCATGTGAAAGCGAAGGCAGATTTGATCTGTCAGACTGTGCCATGTCTCGAAGTAAATAAATTCTCCTATACAAGACATCCAGTCTGCCTATTTTTGATCTGTCCTCTCGGACATGACCATATTTATTCTGCAATTTGTTTTTACATCCTGAAATGATCTCAAGACAACCAGCTCTGTGCCTGCGGCCCCTGATCCTGAAGAGCTGAAGCGAATATTATTGAAAGTCCAGTTGTCTGAGTAACAGTCTAAGTATGTAGCCAACACTTGTCTCCCTGTTTTCTACAGAGAAAATCATGTATACTCTCTCTGAAAGCCTTTTCAAAAAGAGAGATGAAGAACAGTGGAATGGCCAGTGAAAACCTTGGCTCATACAGAGGAAAACAAACCTCTGCAGATCTCTCAAAAGAATATAAAGAGAAAGCTGGATGACTAGGCATTAGTCATCATAAATTGAAAGCGCTTTGAGTGCCCAGTGGAGATGGAAAATATAATTTATAAATCAAGACCATTCACCCTGACTTTTAGTTTCACACCTTTGTTTTGTTCCTGTCGTGACACCAATCTCTTCATGCACTTCCCACAGAGCCAGGCATCATCCACAGAGCAAAATCTGACACTTCTAATCCCATGCAAAGATGGAAGCAGGCCCCCGAGGAGAGAGACCAGCGAGGGGTGTCTGGCAGGGCAGCTCCAGGTTTAACAAAGTGACCTTTTAAAGGTTTTGTTTTAATAAGATAAGAGAAATTAGACTTCATTGATCTCACACAAGAGAAATGCACTGGTTTCAGCAGCTCTTCAAAAAACGTTTTTTTTCTTATTTTGCCGAAAATGTAAACAAGTTACATATTAAAACAGATGGTAAAAGGGATAAAATAAGCTGCTAGAGATAATAAGTTTGTGTAATCAAAAGGATATAGCTGAAGAATTTGAGGAATGTTTTTTTAAAAATAAATTGTGAAAAATTGGATGTCAACCATGCTTTTCCATCGTAATGCTTTTAAAAACGCAAGTACATCGATTCACAAATTAAACATTTAAGCATATTTGACAAAAATCTTAAGCACAGTGGGAAAAAAATGCTATTTTACAAGATAACTTGCAGCTAAAGTGCTTAAACTAAGGCTCTTTATGCACATTGTAAGCAGGTTTGGTCTGAAATAAGAGCAGATAGAACAAGTTTTATTCATTTAAAATAAGCGAAATTAGCTTGTGCACTTAAAATAAAAAAAATAAAAACACTTTGAAATGAAACAAAAAAAGTCAAAGACAAGAAAAAATCTTGTTCTACTCACAATAAGAGTCCAAATCCACTCAAAAGCAGCACAAATTCCAATAACTCAAGCACTTTCAAGGCATTTTATCAAACGCATTTTTTTATGCATCTTTAAAAATGTAAAACTTGTGTATTAAAAATAAATACCTTTGTCATATTTAATGCTATTAAGGCCTTAAATTTGGTATGATCCAATGTAATACTTTTTTCAATGATTTAAAGCCACGCCTGGCGTCCCTGGGGCGGACATACCTCCTCTGCACGATGAGGTTGATGTTCCTCAGAGCGACATACTGCAGCTCTGGCTCTGCAGACAGCAGGGTGACCAGAGGAGGGGCCAGCTTCTTCAGCAGAGTGCCGTAGTAATCCAGGTCTTTAGGCAGCATCTCCATGAACTTCATCAGCACTTTGACCGCAGACAGGACCACGGCCGAGTTGGCGTGGGAGAGCCGGGGCGTCACACGTTCGCAGATGCTGACGGGGAAACAGGATGTGAGATACGACCAGCCGCACGTGCTTCCACGGTTAAGTGGAAATACACGTTTTGGACAATGTGTTGGGGGTGTATTGTGAGAAGGACCTGTGAAGCTCCTAACTGCTTCTGCAGGACAAAGTAAGCATGATGTTTCAAAAGGTGGCTCATTTATTGCAACAGTGCCAAGTTGTGCCAAAATTTGAAGTTAAGCCAATTTAAGCTTCTACTCACTCCTGTATGGATTTGTAAACTGTAGAAATGCTCAATTTTTGTGCTGATTTTGTTAAGTTTGTTTAGTTAAAATACATAAAATAAAATTCATTAAATTTGTGCTTTCATTCAATAGAACGTGCCGTGTCACAATGGCTACAAAAAATAATATAGATAAAATATAAAATAATACAGGTATACTTTATTTAACAAGCAGTTATTAAATATTACAATAAAACCATCTGTACACGTATTCTGAAAAATGATTCTTGAATTACTTTCACAGACCATCTGTATTGGTTTTACTGTGAGCTGAACAAAAATCCCCCGTGATAAACGAATAGCAATCTTTTAATTTTTCACTATTTAAATGCATGTTAAGGCTTTATAATTCCTCCTGGCAGTCTTTATACTGTAACCTTAATAAGGGGTTGAAAAGACATTGATATTTAGACTAACAGATTAGATTAACATGAATTCAACAAGTGTATTCTGTCGTATCTGCCATTTAGTGGAATGAATACTGTATAAATAGTATATTAAAAAATCCGTGAAACATCGAGGGCGTGATAAGTGAAGCATGATCTGGCAATGGAACACTGCATGTTTGTTTTGGTTTTTTGTTTTAAGTGTGCACTGTATTAAAACATGTCAGGGCAATAAGCTTGTTACCTCTGGGACTCGCGGTCGTCTCGTGGTGTGTAGTTAGCCAGGCAGTCTAGGATGAAGATTTGGCCCCACTCAGTGCACTCGTTCAAAGCCGTTAGGAGCTTGTTGATGGTCTGGGGGTTCAGGTCCAGGAGATTACTGTTGGGATGGGACTCCGCGATCTCCGACAGAGCAGCCACTGCATTGGCCACCACCTGAAAAACACAAATAAATGTTAAACATGAACTACATACCTGGTCACATTTATACTTGCGGACATTAGTTTAAACACTTGGTTAAAGCATTAGACTATGATATAAAGGGTGTGCGATTCTTATTACCATATTTTTGGACCATAAGGCACACTTAAAAGTCTTCAATTTTCTCAAAAATCAACCTTATGTATCAATTCCAGCTGTGTTTACAGAATTAGTCACAGCACTGTTTCCTTTATATGTGAATTCCGTGTCTGGCTGGAAAGTTTGGAGTCTGTAGGAGCAACCAAAGTGGAGATGATTACAGAATGTACCGTAATAAAAGCTCATTTTGAGAAAACAGGATTTAAATATTGAAGCATCTGCGCATGCTGTCTCTCCGCTTCATAAATGCTCTGAGAGGAAATGACCATCATTTGGATCATTTTATCATTTAGACCATCATTACATATTCATGTCCTGTATCTGACGTACGACACGTGGATGCAGATCAGGTCAATATTGGTAAAGGGGATCACAAGTGGGAATGCCAGAAAGTGCCGCTGTCTGCACCACTTCCTGGTTTTCTGGCACTCGCATATGAAACTTCATAAAATACACACCACAAAGGGAGAGTTTGGTCTTCTTTAACTGTTCAGGAGAAAAGTAGGTACAAATCTCAACATTGACCACTGCGTGAAAAATCAATACTTTCACCTGCAGCGTCTCGCTTTAAAGGGGACATATCGTGCATTTGGGGCTTAAAAATTGACTTAAAACATTATTTTGGGTGCCTCAGCATTGATATTTTGCATTTTATAACAAGCATTTAAATACAGGCGCTATGGATGATAAAGATCCCGACTGAGGCTCCTCCCGCAGGAAGCAGTGGGAATACAGTGGTCCCGCCACAATATAGCAATCTTTTAATTTTTAACTATTCAAACTAACTATTTTAAGGCTTTATAATTCCTCTTGATACTCTTTATACTTTGAAAAGACATTGATATTTAGACTATTTTTAACATGGATTCAACATTATTTAAACTATTGAAAACATTTGTGGAACTATATATTGATTATCGGAGCTTACCGCTCTAGAATCTCTCTTTCACTCCACCTCCGCTCCTGCTCCAGGAGTCACTGCAGGCGTAATTTTGAGCAATTTGGGTAAAAATCCAGTCTCATGGATCTGAAGCACCAATCCTCCTGTCTGTGGACATTCTGCATCTATATAGCCCAAAGATATTTTAATATTATGATATAGCTCTATGGCGCAACAGTGACACTTGCAGGCGAACCTGGACAAGTACAACCACACCTTCTGTGTGTGAGGAATGCCATTTAGTGGAATAAATACTGTATTAAAAAAATCCGCCAAACAGTGAGGCCCCAAAAATGAAGGGAGAGGGACCACTGTAACATTAAAAAGCAATTACACTTTCAGTTTTGATATACAGTATGGTCAGCGCCAGCACTGCCCCATAAACACACTTTGAGCAGAACACTCGCGTTGGATTATGGGCTTTAAAAATGTGGAAGACAGTTTAACAATGATGCTATTGTAACCAGGAAGTACAGAGCAACGTGCAACCCAGACAAAAATCCAATAGAGGGTCTCTTCTACTCATATTAGGACTCGGTTTCCCATGATCCCTTGCATGCCTCTCTCCCAGAAGTCCAATCGTATCATTTGGATGGCTTTTGACTGTTACACTGTTCAATTCCTTCACCACACACATCCCTGTATCCTGCACAAAATTTGCGAAGTAGCTACTTCCAACCTTGAAAGAGGTGTATCCATGCAATGAATCCACACCAGTGTGGTCAGCATTCCCCAGCTATGTTTTTGACCGGTCTACTGTATTTAATTGTCGTTTCTTTTATATGTACAGAGCTTGTCCTTTAACATATGTCTTCATTTTGTAATAATAATACAACTTTGATATCCTTGTCGGTTTATCCATACAGATATTTTTTAGGACAGCTGGGTGGGGCCGGCTGACTGACGGATAATACAAACTACCACCAAGTCCACCCTACACCTGGCTTTTAATGCTCCACACAAAGTACGTCATACACTGCTGTGTAGATGGCAAGTTGAGTGTCCAGCAAATGGCCCTGCTCACAGAGCCAGTGTTTACCATGGGGTTGGAGTCTGAGATGAGGTCCTTCAGAGTGTCCAGGAAGCCCTGGTCCTCTACCAGCTGAGCATTGATGTCGTGGAGCTTGGCCACGCACACAGCGGCCGTCTTCCTCACGTAGGGGTCCTCATCCTTCAGACACTTTCTGAGTGGCTCACACAAATACTCTGTGATCTTATCCACTCGAATGCAGCCCATAGTGCGAACTGCCAGGGCACGGATCAGAGGGTTAGGGTCCTCACAATCCTGAAGAGGGTACAACAAGAACACATTAGGCCAGTGCTTCCAATTTATTTCTGTTGCCAAGCCCCCCCTTACTTTGTCAGAGTGATTAAAGGTGTGCGGTAGATTGTGCACACATATTGAAAATATAGTATAATGGTGCCTCCACAAAGGACTTTGGCTTTTTCTCAATTAGCTTGGATTTTGCCGCTGCACTAATCACTTCCTTCCTGCTGCTGCGAATAGAAGCTTCTTTTGTCTCATACAAAACTAATGACTTAACTCCGACCAGACTCATATGCACTGAACGAGTTGATGTAGAAACAAACCATGATGAGTGTAAAGGGTAAAGAAGGGTCCTTTGTAGCAGTCAAAGTTTCCCATAGCACCTTGATGAAAAAGCTAACAGGCTAACCGCGCATCTCGGAGCGCTCAGTGGAATGGCTCATCTCCTGTTTAAGATAATTGTAAGTGGCTTAAAATATGATTGTGGGTTAACTTCATAATTCTTGCAAAGTGCCTGTCATATCAGTAGCCTCATAGACATCATGAGCAATAAGTGGATTCTTTTATAGGTCATTACATTGCTGAGTACCTAAATATTTCTAGTTGAAGTATTCAATGTTTTTTTATTTTTTTATTTATGATTTTATAAGAACAAGTTTATTTTGTGTTCATTGGAAGTTTGACTATTTCTTTCGTTTACTTCTGCAATTCAGTGTGTGTGATGTTACGGACTGGATCATTGAGGTTTATTTTTTTATATATTTTTTAATTTATAGACAGTCCTGTTCTTGACTATTCATTGCTTTATAGTTAGAATTTGCGCTTTAAATAAATCTGGTATTGTTTATAACGAAACCTTGATTTATCGCTTGTGTTTGTAAAAAAATATTCCATGTTAAATTGCTATAATAATCACAATAATGACAGAAAAAAAAGAAAAAAACACAATTATATCCTTTCTAAAACTGCTTAGCCCTACTCATTTGTGGATAACTTATTCATTTTGGCTCCAGAGCAGTAAAGGTACTTGAAGGCCCACCTTGACGAAGGTGTTGACAGCCATGATGGCCATGTCAGGCTGGCTCTTAGCGTAGTTCATGAGGTACAGGTAGACAAGTTTCTTCAGTTCCAGGTTGTCCGTCTGCATGCAGTTGACCACGTCCGGAAACAGAGCACTGCAGAAAGACACCATGAGAACAAACGAATGGTCAACCTGATAATCATGTATCCAGACAGGCCAGTATAACCAAATCAGTCACCTTTTCGCTATCATTATCCTCCAGGAGATTTACAGAACAGTTTTAAACAGACAAAACAAATTAACCTTTTCTCTCTTACCATGTTATAATGTTGCTACCGCACAACTGCAGAGGAGTTGTTCTTTTCATGCATATTTCATCATTTATATATTTATGTTTATTTGAATAGGTTTAACAGTGCTGTGAAAAAGTATATGCCCTCTTTTGTTTTATTTATCACACTTGAATGTTTCTGATCATCAAGTCAATATTCATATCATACATCAGACATTTGCAGTAGGGCTGCACAATATAACAAAAAACGTGCCATATATACGATACAGGTGTGCAATATTGCAATAACACTATAATAGTGATATTTTAACAAACTGTTTATCCTCGGTATGTTCCATTTAATTTAAACACAAAAAGTATGTAGGTCAGTTTTCAGCAAAATATGTAAAAAAAAAAAAAAAAAAAAAAACACAAAAGATCAAATCCAGACCAAAACAAGACACAGAAGACAAAATCAGGACAAAAACAAGGCTAAAATGGGACTAGGAAAAATAGAACTAAAATTGAGCTTTTGCTTATTTAAAAAATTGAAAAGTTTAAGCTAGGCAAAAAAAATGTCAATTTCAGTCAGATGGATGAAATTAGTGACTTTGCAATATGGATATGGCATAATATATTTGTGATATAATGTGCAGCTCTTATTTCAAGTAAATACAAAATGCAGTTTCCAAATGATTAGTACAATTATTTAATGAATTCGACAGCACTTTCATAGAAACTTGAGAGGTAGAGCAGAGCATTTGTAAAGATCCTTGACTGAAACACCATGTCAGTTTTGTACAAGGGGATTGTGACCACATTATAACAGGAAAAGAGCAGGAGACAATACCTCGAGCTGCTGACACTCACCTGACATCTTTACCCACAGTCATGGACGCGATCACCTTCTTCACGGCCTCCTTCTTCTTCTCCTTCTTATCACTGTTGAGCTCAGCCTTCAGCTCAAAGATCTCCCCTGCACCAAAGCAAACACAAGGTTATACAAAAAATAATGAAAATATTGAATGTGGTAAAAATAAAAGCAGTAAAAGTAGACACAAAAAAGATCAAAGGTATGAAATACAGAACATGGTAAAACTGAATGCCATAAAAACCTAAATGTGAATAAATGACCCTTGTGAAATGGTGCATTAGACGAAACAAAATACTCCCATAACTAAGGATTAAACAAGGAGCCAAGCAGTATACGGTTGTAATGCATGACACAAGGGCTACACAACTAACCTTTATCAAATCGAAATTGAGGTATTAACTCCTGTGGTAACTGCAAAAGCCTGAAGTTTTTTTTTCTTGCTATTCAATTTCTGCAATCTGTGTGATAAACATGTTCTATCAGAATGATCGTGCCACCCTGCCTTTGTCTGCAGCCAATCAGGAACATCATGTCTGTATGCGCTGTTGTGCTACAAACATTAACAAAGCCCACATGAAAACTGCAATGTCTGTGCAAACTGCAGACTACTGTCAGAGCTGTAACAAATGTGTGTCCACAACCCGGTCGTCGGGGCTTGGATCACAAATCTTCTTTCATCAAGCAGCGGGAGGTCAAAAAGCCGACTGCCTCTGCTCATTATTGTCGTATGTTTCACCGGATTAAGCATGTATAATGTCAACATCAACATGTTTGACGTAAATATGAGGCGGAATTACATAAAACAAACCGCATTTTGCAGCTTGTGATTCAGAGAACGCTTTTATGTAGCTCATATCCTCTGTGTCCATGATCTGAGTTAGCTTTACAGCCTGTTCATTCGCGAAAAAAAAACTAAAGATTTTTTTCTGGCTATTCTTAAATGTTCTTAAAACTTAAATGTAATAGACGAATAATGTATTTTTTTTATATTAAAACATGAAATGACAAAACTTGCAATACATGTTTTCATCATATTTATGTCAGTAATCTACAGCAACAGTTTCAGATTGATGTAAACAAGTAGATTGGCTTTAATTAGTGTTGATTTCCATTCAACACAACAAACAGGCAAACTTAAAGTCTTTTCTGAGGCTCCTAGGAAAACCGAGCAGGTTATATGTCAACAACGCAGCAAAACCAGCAGACAAAGCACATGTTTACAGTTACGACGACTCTGATGTCTTTCTCACGTGAAGTTGTGGAAACAAGTGTTGGGAAAATTCGCACTCTCTCACTAAAAGTTAATGACTTTATTTAACTAGCTGTGAGCCAGAGGCAGTCAGGAACAAAGTAAATGTACTTAAGTACGCAAACTTACTTTCCATATCGCAAAATCACTAAATTCTTCCATCTGACTGAGATCGACACATTTTTACCAACTCAGCTTAAAACTTTTGGAACTTTTAAATATGCAAAACCTCAATTTTAGTTCTATTTTTCCTTTTCTTTTGTGCCTTGTTTTAGCCATGATTTTATCTTTTGTGTCGTGTTTTGCTCCTGATCTTGGCTTTTGTGTCTTGATTTACTCCTGATTTTTTCTTTTGGGCCTCGTTTTACTGTGTTTTGTTATTTTAAAAGCCTCAACATATACGCTCAAAAACAGTAGGTGGTGCTGCGCAGATTTCACAATAAGCAAAAATTTACCCCATTGTGTTGCTGTTTCACATTTTAAACTAGGGCTGCACAAATAACCTGTTCCAAATTGAAATTTAGGTTTGAACTTCTGCAGTAACCACAAAAGCCTCGCTGCCTTTGTCTGCAGCCAATCAGAAGTAGCTGCAGAATAGTCATGTTTGCACAACCTGAAGATTTCACTGTTCAAAACAAACATGTGTCTGCGACCCGTCGGTCAAGGGATGGATAGTGTTCAATCATTTCATGAAGGAGTGGGAGGTCAAAAAAGCGACTGTCTTCACTCAATATCACCATACGTTTTACTGGATTAAGCAGCATCGAATTACAACATCTTTTCAGCTTTTTAACATACTATAATTATGAGGCAGATTTTCATAAAACAAACAGCGTGTTGCAGCTCGTGAATCAGAGAACACTTTAATGCCTCTCATATCCTCTGTGTCCATGATCTGTGTTAGCTTTATCAAGAAAAAAACATAGTGCGAGGGAACAAGACACGCAAGGCATTTTTATTTCAGAAAGAATAACACTGAGTACATCAATTTAAAATAAGAAACATTATTTTAAAGCATATTTTGACACACACTGGAAAACAATCCCATCTAAATTGTTGCAAAAGGGCTTAAATAAAGTACTATAAGACTTGTGCACTGCAAATTTAACTCTTTTTATTTTTTTTACTTTAATGATTTAAAACGCTAGGGCAGCCCTGTTCTGAATCGTTGAAGGTCTGTCCCAAAACTACAGCAGTTGAGACCTACAGGTCAACTACAGATTTATAGATAATAAAACCCCATACAGGCTAGATATTTTGTTGTTTGTCGTACACAAAGTCCACTAAATTAAGAAAGCAGCATTGACACCTGATAATTTCAGTTGAAAGGATATTCTACAAAGTCATTTTGGAATTTGCCAATTACACTAATTATATTATATTACATTATTATATTATGCAGTCCTATTGTGGATATGTTTCTAATATATTGGCAACCCAACATAACACATTTTTGTCTTTTATCAGACCATGAAATAGAGCTGATAAAAAGTTAGTGCATGTGTGAATGTCAGACCTTTCTTGGTGGTGGTGAAGTACTTGGAGTCTGTCATCTTGGATCCAAACTGGCGGTTCTCCTGCAGGCCACAAAAACAAGTGAAAATGGGGTTAGAGTCAGACGAGGAATAACAGGAAGTACCAGAAATGCAACTACGGGGAAATCAAATGAACTCCACTTTTTGTTACCAGCTCTGTCGCAAAGTCTCCGTCAGCTGTGTACTACTCATGTGGGCGTTTTAAAGACGAGCTTGTTACATTTGTCATAGTTGCAGCCTGATCTTTACATTGTTTTCGATCAAGTTCTAAAGTTAAAAAAAACAATAGAATTTCAAGGGCCATTTTCTCAAAATTCAGTTTTCTCACATTGTCTCACACTTTTAGTAGCTCCTCCAGAATCAACTATTTTTGTTGAAGATACTTTTTAATATTTAATTCCCATCCTGATTTTTTCCATTTTGAATTAAAAAAATAAGGCAAAATTTGAAGTTTGATCAATTTTTCCAATTATACATAGCTTATTTTAAAAATAAACAAGATATTCAAAATTCCCTCTGATCAAGTCTTTGCAACTACTATATCTACAAAATAAACCCATACATTTAAACCTGGCACTACACATTATTCAGATGTTGTTGCCAAAAAAAGACAAAAAACTTGCAATACATTTTTTCCTCAAATTTATGTCAGTAATCTACAGCAACAGTTTCCAATTGATATTGATACCAATCGATTCACCTGCAGCGTCTCGCCTTAAACAGTACACAGCAGAAAACAACATACAAACCCAAAACCAGAAAAGTTGGCACGTTGTGTAAATCATAAATAAAAACAGAATACAATAACTTGCAAATCCTTTTCAACCTATATTCAATTTAATACACTGCAAAGATATTTAATGTTCAAACTAAGAAACTTTATTTTGTTTTGCAAATAATTAATTATTAATAATTAATTATTAACTTAGAATGTAATGACAGCAAAACATTAAAAAAAAGTTGGCACAGGGGCATTTTTACCACTGTGTTACATCGCCTTTCCTTTTAACAACACTCAGTAAACATTTGAGAACTGAGGAAACTAATTTTTGAAGAATTTTCAAAATCAATTTGAAATGTGGACTCATCAGACACAGAACACTTTTCCACTTTGCATCAGTCCATCTCAGATGAGCTCGGGCCCAGAGAAGCTGGCAGCGTTTCTGGATGTTGTTGATAAAAGGCTTTAGCTTTGCATAGTAGAGCTTTAACTTGCATTTACAGATGTAGCGACGAATATGTTGTAACATTGGTTTTCTGAAGTGTTTTTGAGCCTATGTGCTGATATCCTATACACACTGATGTTGGTTTTTCAATGCAGTACCGCCTGAGGGATCTAAGGTCACGAGCATTCAATGTTGGTTTTTTAGCCTTGCCCCTTACGTGCAGTGATTTCTCCACATTCTCTGAACCTTTCGATGATATTACGTAGATAACATAGATGGTGAAATCCCCAAATACATTACAATAGCTCGTTGAGAAATGTTCTTCTTGAAATGTTCGACAATTTGCTCACGGATTTGTTCACAAAATGGTGACCCATGCCCCATCCTTGTTTGTGAATGAGCATTTTAGGTAAGCTGCTTTTATATCCAATCATGGCACCCACCTGTCCCCAAAGAGCCTATTAACCTGTTCACTACAAATGTGTTTGACAATCATTCCTCAACTTCCTCAGTCTTTTTTGCCACTTGTGCCAGCAGGCATCACATTCCAAATGAGCTAATATTTGCAAAAAATAAGTATCTTGTCTTTGCAGTGTATTCAATTGAATATTGGTTGAAAAGGAATTGCAAATCATTGTATTCGGTCTTTATTTACGATTTACACAACGTGCCAACTTTTTAGGTTTTGGGGTTTGTACATCCAGAGACTTCCACGTTTATAATTGTAAATGCTTTAGCCCAGAAGATAGAGGCTAACTCTTATTTGACACTAACAAATGTTAAAATAGCTTCACAATCTCAACCCTTTGAAACGCTGTTGGCAGCAGGTCAACAGCAAGTTAGCCGAAAGCATTACAGACAGATAGACAGAAATACTTTATTTATCCCTCAGATGGGAAATTCATGCGCCCATAGCTCTCCAACAACGTGCAGAGCCAATGAGAATGATTTGAATCAAAGTTCTGTGGATCATCCCTTTTTCATATTTGTCGAACATAACAAAAAAAATGCATTTAAAACGCCACTTCACATATGTAAAACTATGATTAATAACAAGTAACACATGCATTATCCCATCAAACTCAGTAACAATTTGAAATAAAATATATGCTAAACTGTAGTGAGCTTCAAGGAAATGTGCCAGTGAGGTCAAAGAAAATATTTCAATGTTGATGTGATGACAGACACTGAATAACGGCAGAAGCTCCGATTGTTGAACATTGTTTTCATAGTTTGAAGTGAGACGTTTAGAGATAAGCCAAAGGAGGCAAAGAACAGAGCTAACCCAAATAGCTCCAGACATCTGCACAGTTAGCAAGACATATTGACTCATAAAGACACTTGCAATAACACGAAACATACTCTTATGTATTCGGAAACGCCACCACTCAACCAAAAAAACTCGTCAGGATCATCAGGTGTTAGTTTTGAGGGAAGCTACAGGAGTTCTTGTCATCTTGAACAGCTGCTATTAGCATGCTACTCGCGTTAGCATGGTCCCGTACCATCAAAAACGTCTACATTTTCACAAGTCATGTTCTGAAACGAAGTGCCCGGAGCTCAGTTTACTCACGCATAACTGATTGGCCCATTCCTGCATGTTTGCGCCGGTTGTTGTGCTAGTTTTTCCAGAGAATGAAGCTAATGCTAAGTGCTAGCTGCTGCTACACGTCGCTGCGCCTGTCACTGTCAGCCACTTGAGCAGCTCGCCCCGGCCGAGGTATGACCTTCTAAGTAGGGGCTTAAGGAAGATTTAGTCGGGATAGCTAAGCTCTCTTAATCTATCGGCCCAGCTCAAAACCCCAGCCGACGCAGACAGCGCTCCTGACTAAAGAATATACCCGGTAGAAGGCGAGGAGAAGCAGAAGAGTCTTACCGGCACTCGGCAGCAGCAGTCGCGGGGATAAAGTGTTGAATACACGGCCTCGGATCCTCCCACCGCTCGGTACTTCCGCCTTCTCTCCGAGTGTCAACTTTCATTCACAACTTAAAGGTGCACTATGGAACTTTTGAAGCGAAAAAAATCTGTTGGTATTGGGGCTTATTTCATGTTTTAGTGACCCAGGGTCTATATGTGGTTAGTATGACACCTTTACTTTCCATCACAATGGTCTCTATGATATGATTTCTAAGATTTCTGGTTAATTTTCAAATGGAGAGGGTACATCACCAGATAAGACAATTGATCCTGGAGCATCATAAAGGCCACTCTGATGGAAAGTAAAGACACTATGATAACCACTCATAGCGATCACTGAAAGATAAAATCAAACAAGTACTAATATCTTTTTTTTTTGCTCCATGTAGTTCCATAGTGTACCTTTAAAGAAACACATTTCAACATTTTAAACGATATTTATCCATCCAAAGAATTACTTACACTACGCTTCAACATACGCTTCAAAAAATGCCTGCAATCCTAAAATTGAAAGAACTGACCATCTTTTTGGATAAAAACATTTTTTTTCCATCCACGCAAAGCAATTTTTACACATCCTGGTAAACAAAGTTGGAGCTAGAGGGGCGGGGGGGGGGGGGGGGGGGCCACTTGCCCCCCCCCCGCCTTCAA
>JAADKR020000003.1:13492820-13507946 GCA_011763505.2 Lythrypnus dalli
GGCTCCGCGGCTCCGGCTCCGCCCACGGGCACAGGAGCGCGCCGCTCCGGCTCCGCGGCTCAGACACAGGAGCGCGCTGCGGTGCGGTCAGAGACGGGGAGACAGGGGCCGTCACGGTTGTGAATGGGTATAATGTCTAGACCCCGAATATAAGACTATCCCCACCGTCCTATTTCAATGGAAAAACACCGTCTTATATTCGGGCCAATACGGTATATGAAAAATCTAAAATCTAAATCTAAATGCTCTCTGGTATTTTGGTATTGTTCAGGGGGCCGGACCAAATGTGGGCCGTAGTTTGGGAGTTTGCTTTACAGTGATTCAGCTCAGCTCATGTTGAAAGCCAATGCATTGTTGCTTGAAACATTTGACAGAGGAAGGAGATCGGACGTTCAGAGGAAGTTCACTTCAAAGTTTGGGTCCAGCAACCGCAAAGGCCCCATCACCTCTAGTTTTCAGCCTCAAATAATACATTACCAAAACAATTTAATGGCCCTACAACAGCAATGTGTTGTATAAGTATGCAAATCTATTTTGTGACCAAACAAACATGACCAACGTGGGTATGGAGTGTAATACCGTGTGAAGCCAAAACATGGCAGTATTGGACCGTAAATAATGTTGCTGCCAATTGCTGATCTCAAAATAGTACAAAGACAGTGACAAAACATTACTTTTATGTAGTCCAGGAAGCAGAAACCGTACGTATACTCCGCCTATGTGATGACGCACTCAATGATGCAAGACTAACTGCGAAAAGGGGCGGGGTAAGAGATGTAACAACTGCACTTTGGGTCCAACGATAAATACCAGGCAACACACGCGGAAACTACTGTTGCCTGCCATAAGAGCTACTTACATTTGCTTACAGACTGCTCTAGCTCTCACTTGTGATTTAGTCTGGTGTCAACCAGGCTAGTATTGGCTAATCTTAATCCTCAAAAATCTACATAGGCCTTAGGAAACCCATATCTGTTAACTTTATATAAACACAGACACATCCTGGATAATCAAGTACACATAAACATTCCAAATACAGGGACATTTTGTCATTTCTAGACATTGAAGCCTGTTAGCCTTTGATGACTTGCTAATTTGCCCTCATCTCACGGCCTTATCCCACCATCCCAGGAGCTGAATATTCTGTTCTTTTCCTTTGCCCGGCACTCTCCGTAAGCAGCGGGTCGACCCTCTGGCCGGGCGCGTTGGCTGCAGTAACCGGAACATTCTTGGAAGAGTGAGCAGAGGCCAGGGATTAGCAGCGAGGCGAACACGTAGTTGGGGATTAGAGCGTCTCTGAGCCTCGCTGAAGCACCTCTGTCATGTCACGCACCAGCGGGACTTTAACTCGACGTCCAGTAACTTACAGAAACAAAGAGTGCTCTGAGGACAGCAACACGGAGGGAGCGTTTAATCGTGGACCAATTTATTTTAGCAAGCACTGTTCAGAGCCAGCGATAAATATTTAAATATTTAGAAAACAAAAAGCTCATAATAATGTGGAAGAATTTGTCTTATGAGCAGAGGTGTTCAATTTACTTAAGCGCTTTTTTAAAGCAGAGGTTTTGAGGATCTGTACTTGAGTAGTATTTTATTTAAAAGATAAATAATAATATAATGTATAATATTATAATAAAATAATAATAATACTTTCAGCTCCAAAGTAAAAAAGAAAATTTGTGCTTCAGGTGCTAGCTTTGTGCTATCAAGATATTCTTTATGATACTTATTTAAATAAATCAGCACTTTCTACTTTGAATACTCTACAGCAAATACTTCAGTACTTTCGCTCAAGTAAAACATTTGACAGAGAAACCTTTATTTAAAGATTCAACCCTTTCAACAGTTTAAATTAGTTTGACCCTTTCAAGTATTTTAATAAGTTCAACTCTTTCAAGTGTTTAATAAGTTCAACCATTTCAAGTGTTTGAATTAATTCATCGCTTTCAAGTATTTTTATAAGGTTGACCCTTCCAAGTGTTTTAATAAGTTTGACCCTTTCAAGTATTTTAATAATTTCAACCCTTTCAAGCGTTTGAATGAGTTTAACCCTTTCAGGTATTTTAATAAGTTTGACCCTTTCAAGTGTTTTGATAAATTCAGCACTTTCAAGTCTTTGTATAAGTTTGACCCTTCCAAGTGTTTGGACGAGTTTGACCCTTTCAAGTATTTTAATAAACGTGACTCTTTCAATTGTTTTGATATGTTCAACCCTTTCAAGTATTTTGATAAGTTTGACCCTTCCAAGTATTTTGAAAAGTTCGACCCCTTCAGGTGGACAACCGGATAGCTTGCATTTTCAGCTCCATTGCATATATTGCACCTACAGGAGCCTATCGTTCTAAAACACAGGCATAAAAATTCTGTAGCTTTTCATTTTCAAACCATGACTTCATCTAGCTTTGCACATATTTGTGCTGCTTCTCATTTTGTGTTTTAAATGAATTATTTTCTATTCATGGGGGCGTTGATAATTCACAGGTCCTCAATACTTTGCAGAGATTTGATAATTTGCTGGCACTTGATATTTCGCTCAGTCTTGATAATTTGCAGAACCTTGATATTTCGCTAGGACTTGATAATACGCTGAGACTTGCTTATTGATGGGGCTGCAGTCTGGAGCCCACCTGTTGACCTACTTCCACGGAGCAGGGAGAGTCTGGACTGAAGAGCCGTCAGCTTGCGGGTTAACACTGGGTTAAGCCGTTTTCAACTAAATGACTATCTCTGTAGGTCAATACTCTATATGCAAATATCTATCACTAATTAAAGCATTTATTTTACACCAAAGAGTAGAAATGTTGGTTCTTATGACAGGTTAGCGTCAAGTGTGACCAAGTCAAATTTACGACTTTTTAAATACCTTTTAATGCCCTCACAATTAAATGTAATGCCACTATTGCGGCCAAAGGATGCATTTTAGTCCTCTTATTTTACTGACAATGGAAATGTATATTAAATCAAATGATGTGAAAATAGTGAATGAAAATAAGATTAGTAAAAGCAAAAGGATTTAGTAGTAGGACAGGTTGAGTGACGTATTTTAAACATTTTTATGGACCTCAATAATACCGTTTATCGCAATATCATCTATTTTGTGAAAAAATAGGTGTGAATTTGGTGGCCCTATTTAAAGATGAAGCCAGCACTTGTTGAATAGGTACTTTACATTCAAATCCTGAGAAAAATGGGTTGTTCAAAACATTGTTCAGAAGAACAGTGTACTTTGAGAATTTAGGATGAGGTGCAAACAATCATAGGTTGTTCAGCTAAAATGATCTCCAATGCTTGAAAATGGAGAGCAAAACCAAACACACATGGGAAAAAAACAGAAAACAACTATCAAAACAGACCTAAGAATAAGCAGACTTGCAAAGGCTCAGCCAATGATCAGCTTCAGGATGATCAAAGACAGTCTGGAGTTACCTGTAAGTGCTGTAACAGTTAGAAGACATCTGTGTGAAGCTAATCTACTGTATTTACAAGATCCCCCGCAAAGTCCCTCTGTTAAAAAAAGGGCTGTGCACAATTTGCCAAAGAACACATGAACTGGCCTAAAGAGAAATGGAGGAACATGTTATGGACTAGTGAGAGTAAAACTGTTCATTTTGGGTCCAAGGGCCACAGACAGTTTGTGAGACGACCCCCACACTCTGAATTCAAGCCTCAGTCCACAGTGAAGACAGTGAAGCTGGTAGTGCCAGCATCATGATATGCGCATATTTCTCCTACTGTGGTGTTGGGCCTCTTTATCACATACCAGGGATCATGGATCATATGCATATGTCAGAAAACTTGAAGAGGTCATGTTACCTTGTGCTGAAGAGGACATGTCCTTGAAATGGGTGTTTCAACAAGACTGACCCCAGGCACATAAGTAAATGAGCAAAATCCTGGTTCCAAACCAACAACATTGATGTTTTGAAGTGGCCAGCCCAATCCAATCGAGAACTTGTGCAGTGACATCAAAAATGCTGTACAGTGTTTTCTATTTTCTAAATATGATTTGTTTATCTGCTCCAGTTTTGCGTTAATATATTATCTTAGTCATATTTAATTCTAATCAGGTTTAATTAAGACTTTTTTGTTGCGAATAATTGAATGTTATTAAAGGATTTAGTCAATAATCTGGTTTTTCTGAGACGATTAATTGTCCTTTAAACAGGGAATCCCAAGGGTCTTAAATCATTAAAAAGGTATTCAATTTGACCATGCCAATTTAAGCCCATAAAAGCATTAAATATAAAAAAATAAATATAACACTTTTTTTTGCAATCAATCAGTCCTACATTTAGATAAAGGGACTCGAATGGCTTTATTGTCAAAATTTGTGCTGATTTTTCATAAAATTTTCCATGGAACAAGAACAATTTGTTTTGCCTTTGAAATGTATGTTTGTTTTGTTTTTGTTTTTTTTATTTTAAGCACACACAAGGTAATTTCTCTCATTTTAAACATACTAGATTGTTCCAATTTCAAGGCCGTCCAAACCTGCTCAAAATCAACATAAATTGTGGTTATTCAAACAAGAAAGAAATTTATCAAAAACAAGATGCACATATTTTTTGTAATTATGAATATGTTTTTTTTATATTTATATCAATCTACTTGCTTTTTAAAATGCTTACAACAATCTGGTGCTGTTTTTAAAAATGTTTAAAATGCATTCCTCAAACTTTCCAAGGATATCCTTTTGTTTTTACCAATTTTATTTTTGTTTTATCTTCATAATCATTTGATTTAATATGCTTTTTATTTACATTGTCAGTCAAATAAAAGGAAACAAATGTATCCTTTGGCTATCTTTTGACAGTGGCATTAATTTTCACCGTGAGGGCATTATAAAGGCATTAAAAAGTCACTTGAACAAACGTGGAGCTGCCCTGTAGTAGAATCATATGTGTTCACTTTGTATATATATATTACAAATTGATTTTCTCTACTTTATCATGTTTTTAGCTAACGTTACAGGCTTTATTACTTCGATTGTGAAACTGACCTGAGGCGGCTTAGGTGCCGGGGCTCGGAGCGGTCCCGTGGGGGGCGGGGTAGCAGGCCGTGGGCGGGGCTGTCCACCTCGCTGGAACGGCTGGGGGAGGAGCCTGTGCGGGAGGGGGAGGAACCGGGTTTGCAGGTGATCGGCTCGTTTTTCCAGTGGGGGCCAGGGCTGGTGGAGCGGGACGACTGGGCACTGGACGACTTGCTCTGGGCACCCTGGCCCTGTGCGCTGGCTTTGGCCTGGTGATACCGGTGCGCTGTGAACACAACCATGACTGACCGTAATGCAACCAAAACGCAGCCATAACCAAACCACACACCAAACACAAGCGGAACACAATCATAACACACAGATTTAATATAAGGGTTGTCAAAGTTAAAGCTTTAAGGCGGGATGCTGCTGGTTAATAGAAAAAAAAAGTATAATAATAATAAATAATGAATCCATCAGAGAAAACCTTCCAAATATTGTTAAGTCCAAGACTGGAAACTTTGGCCACAATGTGAGAAAAACGCAATTTGAGAAAATGGCCTTCGAAATGACAATTTTCCATTTAATCTATGGAAACACATTACATCAGTGCAATAAATAAACAAACATGTTATAGCTAAGAATATGTGTTTTTTGTTTAGAATAGGTGAAAGTTTATATGTCGGAGACCTAATTGGCCCAAAACCTGATGATGGGAATTTTTTTTAGTTTTGACTGCTTTGTCTCCCCTTAACAGCCACAATGTAGAGTGAGGGGGAGGGGCTAGAGCCGGTTAGAAACTCACCGAAAGCGGCGCAGCGACACGGGTCATGCTTGTCCAGGTAGTGCTCCAATGTGTCCCAGCCCCCGCCCACTCGCACCATCACATGGGTGCGCAGGACCTGCCAGAGAACAGGACACACAGGTCAAACACATCACGTAACACCTCCAATAACAGATCTAAAAAAAGTCACATAATCCTAAAATACTCTAAGCAAATTTGAACAACAATTGAATAACTACATCAAGAAACTTCATGTTTTACACTTAAACTGAGACATTGCAGCAATACTCAGTTCAGGTTTAGAGGCCTGTTTGGTCTCTTAACATATAGGGTATATTTTGACAGTGCAAAACGTTGGCGCAAAGCCTTGGCGCATGGCGCAAAGTGCACAGCGCAAACCTTCTCGTGATTGCGCATGGACAGTGCGCACTGTCCATGCGCGCAATTTTCCTAATATATGGCCAGTGGTGACTGCACTCTCACACACTTCACTCCGCCTGTTTTGGTTTGAGTCACGCCCTCAGGTCCCACGTCCTGCTCATGTCCAACCCACTGAGTGCGTCTGCGCTGCACCCTGAAGATCGCAATCAGCGCCTGTGTTTGCGTCTGCGCTCAGGCTTTGCGCCGACGTTTTGCGCCGTCAAGATATCGCCCATAGGGCGAGATCGTCCGCCTGGCGCAACAGCAGCGCAGCTCATAAACGCTTTAAACAATAAGGGGCGGATTGAGAGGTGGTGCGAGGCAGATCTTCACTGGCCATAGGAAAATATGAAATACAATGACCTCAGAGACAAGTGAATTGTTGTGTCCACAGACTAGTCCCAGAAAAGATATGTATTCCACGGGGGGTTAGTTCCCGCGGACACGTGCCTGATGACGAATGGACAGTGCGCACACTGACACTGGTATCAAAGAGCACTGCGACCATATACACAAAGCCTGTGGGGTCCAGTGAAAGTGTAGAAAAACTGTAATTGCTCAATGAAAGTGCATGAGGCTACAGTGCAATGAAAGAATTAGAACAGAATTAGAGTGGCTGCAAATATGTGCAAAAAAGGGCGCAGGTTCTGCTCGAGTCGGACTCATGCGTCTTGTAATGGTTCGGGTCTGGGTCAGTGTTTTTGGTAATCGTCTTCTGTGGCTTGGTACCGAATGGCCCATGGCCAGTGACCAATCAGAAGCACTCCTCTTTGATTGGACAATTGTCTCACCTTTCCCCAGCCCCTCTCTATCAATGTCCAACCCACTCACGTGTGCCAAGACTGAAGAGAGAGCACCATCCGCTTGCACTAAAGTAAAGTTGTTTGCGTCTGCCCCAAGGACGTCAAGCTTTCACCCATAGACTTTCACTCAGTGTTTAGTGGGCGTGAGGAGGTTGGAGTCAGCAGAGTGGAAGCGGCGAGTGGAACAGGGTTGTTGCTGGAAGTCTGTGAGGTAGGAAGGGGCCAGGTTATGGAGGGACTTGTAGATGAGGAGGAGGAGCTTGTATTGAATATGGTATGGGGCAGGAAGCCAGTGTAGTTGCTGGAGGATGGGTGTGGGTGAGAAGGATGGTGTGGTCAATGGTGTCAAATGCAGCGAAGTGGACAAGGAGGAGGATGGAAATGGAACCAGTCAGCGGCAAGGAGGAGGCTAAAAGATTAAAAGACGAAGAAGCCAGTGTGGAACAATGAGATTATCCAACAAACAGCACTTAGAATGACTTTACCTGGAGCGAAGAATCAAGCTTCACACAAAACAATAAAAAACAAGCACAATAGGATCCTTCGAGGGGCAGGACTCCCCTGGAAAATGTGGCTAATATGGCCGCAAATAACAACAGTCGAGCTGAGAGAGATGGAACTGAATGATATGGGCCAGGGCTGTAGCCATTTGCCCTAAAACAAGGGTTCCCAAAGTGGGGCTTGGGACCCACCAATTTTGTCTCACGGCTATTTTGAACAAAATTATTTAGATTAATTAACTGACTTAAAAAAATTATTAACCAATTTATGATGAATTATTCCTATATTTTTGCTTTGGTGGATATTTAAACTAAATCTATGCATATCAGAGGCCATTGTTTATATTTCATAACTCATTTGGTGCATAAAAAAAAGCATGTACAAACTTGACTTGAAAAATATAATTTGTGTCAGTGTGAAAAATGCTGTAGAGACAGTAGCTCCCGAGATACAGGATGGAGATGCCTGAACAGGCCACTACACGGTATCATTGTTAAAATTACTTGCGCTGAACAAAATGCTGACGGAAGTAAGAGCCAAGCTACATCTTCAAGTTTTCTAAATGAAGGCCTGGCTTAGATGCACCTGTTAATTGTGCTTAGCATTTAGCGTTAGCATTGTAGCTGCTACAAGCTACTGCTGGCATCTCAAGTCACAATTAGAAAAACAATCCAAACTCTACATGGCTCCACCAGAGAAATGTGTATGACCCACTGATGCCATCGTTAAGAGCAGAACCAAAAGTCGTAGTTGGACTGGTGATGTGGCATGTAGCGTACTTTATTTATATTAGCCATGGGCTCTGGGGGCCATGTTGCTTTGGTGATTACATGATTATCTCGATTATGAAAAAATGCTACAATTAGGTAATTTTATCCCTTTTCATCGCGATTAACAATGATATTGTTTGTCGCTCCAGTCACGAGACACTGAGGTGGAGGTCGCCAGATAATTTCAAGACAATTTTTAAAAATTGTATAACATTGACTTTTTCTTTTGATTGAAAACAGTATATTTAGTAATCTGAGCTAAAGATCAAATTGTAATATCAAAACAAGCATTAATAAACCAGATTTTAAATATGGTGGCCCTCGGAGCACTGCTGTGTATGGAAAGCGGTGGCACTGCTTTATACAGGACTCTATCTCCTTTTGTCCCAGTACAGACAAAGAAGATAAAGGCGAGATGCAGCACGTGAATAGGGATGTAGGGATGTAGAGATATCAAGAGGCACTTTTGCTGTAGATTACTGACACAAATATGACAAAAAATGTATTGAAAGTTTTCTGTCATTTTATGTTTTTGATAAGATTCCCAGTTTGTGAGATTATTTTGCAGATATATTTGTTTTCAGATGGGATTTTGGATATCTTGTTTCGTTTTGAAATAAGCTACTATGTATCCGTGGGGGAAAAAAATAATAATTTCACCATTTAAAATTTCATAAATCAGGCTAGGAATTGAATATTAAATAATCCCTCTGAAAAGGGGGATTAAGAAAGAAAAGGAAAAAATGAAAGTAAAGAGGTAGAGAAAAGAAGAGAAAAGGACAGGGGGAGGTAAAGTAGAAAAAGAGGAAGAGAAAAGAGAAAGAAGAACGGGAGAGGAGAGCGGGAGACAGAAGAAAAGAGAGTGTTGAGAGAAACAAAGAGAGAAGAAAGGAGAGGGGGAGAGAAAGAGAGAAGAAAGGGAGAGGAGAAAGGGAGAGAGAAAAGGAAAGAAGAAGGGAGAGACAGAAGAGAGAGGGAAAGTGTTGGAGCGAGCGGTGTCCCTGTGATGTCTCTGTTAAGTTGGACGAGTGTCAGGGACAGCTTTAGTCTGTGACATAACCACGGCCTGTGTCCAGTCGCAGTGTTCACTTTAATTTTTAGGTTTTGGGTCAGTTTGGTCCCTGAACATAAACTTTCACATAATCTAAACAAAAACACCTAAACTTCACAATAACATGTTTAATTGTTGCACTAATTCAGTGTTTCTCCATAGCCTGGTCAGCAGCAGAGGCTACATGACCCAGCATGTTTCAGCAACAACACGTGGACAATATTTTATACATTTCATTATTGCTATTGCTAATGAAACACTTCACTTATGATTGAGTGATATTATTTGGTGTAGCAGAGGGGCTCAGCTGTTCAGCCCCGGGCTGTTTCCAAGGCAACGAGCCAAGGACAACTGCCAGTCAGCCCCAAAATGATAACACTGGATTTTCATTTCTGGATAATCTGCTTCTTTTTTGGGTGGCATGGTGGTGCAGTGGTTAGCGTTTGTGTTTCACAGCATTAGGGTTGGCTTGAGATCGGAGGGTTGGAGGTTGAAACCCAGCTCCCGCATGTGCATCCTGTCGTTGTGTTCTTGGGCAAGACACGTCACCCTGCTTGCCTCCAGTGTCTGTGCACTGGTACCCCTTGTGACGGAAACCAAGGCCATTCTTGAGCCTGTCCTCTTGTGGACTCACCACCTGCGAGATTGTGTGTAATGGGCAGCTTGGACTGCCCCCGCGACGGACAAAGCGGAAGAAAACAAAACAAAGTTGAAATGTCATTGTTTTAACCATTTCCACTATGACATATCTTATTTCAAAACTAAACAAGATATCCAAGTTCCCCTCTGAACAATGCTTTATAAATAATATATCTACAAAATAAACTCATAAAACTGGCTCAATCCATTGTTCAGATTTTGTCACCAAAAATGGGCATTTTTAGGCTTAAACTGCATTTTTTAAATATAAAAACATGAAATGACACAACACTTGCAATACAGTCTTTACTCATATTTATGTCAGTAATCTACAGCAAAAGTTTCAAATTGATATATCTACATTTAAAACATTTCCCAATTCATCTGACGTGTATGACCTTAAATAAATGTCAAATAAATGGATAAATAAATAAACAGTGGTGGATTCCATCACGTCTCCAGTGTCAGACAGTCTGAGTGCTCTGCCCGTCGCCGTCTCTCCTCTGGGCCGCTGCTCTGAGAGGGGGAACGTGAGCCCGAATCAATGTGCCTCTCTGGGTGAACTGCTCCACTGACGGTCCCCCAGGACTCGTCTGTGGGACCGGCGGTAACGCAAAGGGGCCCCCCAGATAAGGCGGCAGGAAATGAGCTCAGCCTGACACACCCTTTGGAGCTTTTGATTTGTTGCAAAACTTTTTTTCATCAAAAACAAGCCAGTGGCTGAGTGTGCCAGCAGCTCGTAAAATAAGTCAGTACTTCATTACTTCCTCAGTTTGCCCCTGTAGTTTACTTCGGGTATACTAATTAATTAAGTTGTTGCAAATACAAAAGTTATAAATATTCCAGGCAGAGTTTTATGTGTTATTGTTGTCAGACCTCATCACAATAAAACTGTTAGCTGGATCAAGGAAGTGTTGTGGCAAGAAGTAAAAGGATGCAGCAACTATCAAGTGAGTAGTATGTGTTAGTTCTGAAAGCCAACTGAACACAAAATGGCATAACTCAAACTTGAGGCACAAAACCCCGTCCCCAAAACCACTAGGGCACCACTGGGTGAGACAGTCTCTGTAGACACACCACAGTGTTTTTATTTTGTAATAGCCACAAGATGTGGATAACGGGAGTATTTTTATTTTGTAAGCGCCACAGGAAGAGGATAAAGGGAGTATTTTTATCTTGCAAGACCCACAGGAAGCGGATAACGGGAGAGTTTTATTTTGTAAGACCCAACAGAAGTGGATATCAGGACTGTTTTTTAAAGTAAAAACCACAGGAAGCAAATAACGTGAGTGTCTTGATTTTGTAAAAGCTACAGGAAGCAGATAACAGGAGTATTCTTATTTTGTAAGAGCCAAAGGATGCGGATAATTGGAGTGTTTTTTATTTTATAAGAGCCACAGGAAGTGGATGATGGGAGTATTTATATTTTGTAAGAGCCACACAAAGCGGATAATGAGAAGGTTTTTATATTGTAAGAGCCACAGGAAGTGGAAAACAGGAGTGTTTTTATTTTGTAAGAAAACATTTGGACACCATCAGCTAAAAACATGTACAATGGGCCATCATGAATGAGTGTGTGTAATTGTAACTGTAATAGAAACTGCCAATATGACTATGCAGCAGCCCTGAACACCTCCCAGTTTATAGTCTCCACGCTAAATCTGCGTTTGCCAATAAGACTCCAACAGCAATTTGCTTCAAGAGACTCAGCCTCTGTGTGGCGAGGAATTCGAGCGCTTACGGACTACAAGCACAAGGCCCCCCGAGCTGTGAACGACCGGGCACTCAGCCAGAGACTGAATGCCCACTACTGTCGTTTTGATTGTCCTCCAGCCGTTAACACCTCTCCAGTCTCTCCAGCCATCCACTCCTCCCCCCACATCATCGTGGCCACTTCATCAAAGACCAGCACAACCAAAGATTACAGGACTGAATGACTACAGACCGGTGGTGCTGACGTCTGTGGTCCTGCACCACCTCAAGACCATCACCGCCTCAAGTGGGAGCCGACTATCAGCTCCCTCATCAAGAAGGCCCAGCAGAGGATGTTCTTTCTGCAGAAACTGAGGAAACTCAAGCTGCCAACCCAGATGGTTGTGCTACACCTCCATCATCGAGTCCATCCTCCCCTCCTCCATCACCGTGTGGTATGGTGGTGCCACCACCAGGGACAAATACAGACTGCAGTGCATTGTGCGCGCTGCCGGGAAGGTGATCGGCTGCAAGCTGCCATCTCTCCAGGACCTGTATGTCTCCAGGACCAGGAGGCGTGCAGGTCGGATCACAGCCGACCCTTCTCACACTGGACACAGATTGTTCCAGCCCCTCCACTCAGGGAGGAGGCTATGGTCAATTTAGACCAGAACCTTCCACCACAAGAACAGTTTCTTCCCCTCTGCCATAAGACTCATGAATACTTAATAACTTCACATCAGACTCTCTACAACCTGCCATACCATTTGTACTGCTATATTAGCACTGTCATTATGTCATTATGCCCATTGCTGCTAATGCATATTTGTACACCCTCATGCTGCTGTTTCTGTGTTAGATGTTTTTCATTATTATTACTAATTTTTAAATCCACTTTTTTACCTTTTTACCTTAGTGTAAATACTTTTATTATTATTAGTTTTCTATGCTTCAAGAGTCTTTTTATTTTAGTTTTAGGTTTTTTGCCCATTCTTCTTTGCAACAGTCTCACAAGCAGTCTTGCAAGCAAGTTGTTTAATGATCTGATGAGTTGTGTACATTGATTGTTGTGTAATGTTCATTACAGTTAAAAGTGGCTGCACTGAGAAAGTGAAAGCTCATTCACTTTCTCACTGCAGCCACTTTTAAGAAAATCTTGGAGTGCCTGTACAGGGAAGTAAAAATGCTGGCTCGGTACATCTCTAATTTGTATAATCTAGTGCTGCCATGTATCGAGGAATACTTAGAAATGTCTAGAGATCCTTGTTTAATAGGGGTGCAAAAATCTCATGATGTGCATCATGTCACGGTGCAAGTTTTAGCACATATTTTATATGTGCATTATGTGGGTGTGTGCATCCCCAAACCCTGTGCATGTGTGTCTTCATCATTTATCGCTAAACAGAAGGTTGTAGACGCTCAGCTGCAGTTACATCCTCCAAAAACACATTTAGTCATTGTGGCTTTGTGGTTCTGTCAAAGGTCAGACAGATGCAGAAGATTCAATGATGGTCATGATCCTCCATCTTCATGCCCATTCAGGGTAAAAAAAACTTTATTTCCAACATGTAAAAGTAAAGGAACAGTGCGAATACGAGCCTCAAATGCTCTGTTCTGCCACGCTTCAACGCAAAACCAATTAAGCCTTGATCTAGTGCATGGGTGCTTCTGTTGACTGTAGGACATTGGGCATATGTTATCATAATTTTCATAATCATAAATAAAAAATATAAAAAATAGACTGTATGAACATAACTTATGAATTAAAGCAGGTGTTCAATAAATATCTAAACAACTGTATAAAATACTTGTTTATGTTTTATGTTATTATTTATGTATTGTGTTTGTAATTGGGAATACAATGTTATTTATATAATACTTCTGCACCGTGATGCACTAAAGCGTAGGCCATGCATCGTGAACCGAACTGAACCGTGAGATTTCTGAACAGTTACACCCATATCATTTTTCCATTTCAGTTCCAGGCAGGGCCTGCCCAGGTCTTACATGTCTGATACGAGGAAGCCTTTATCTGTTGCATAAACACTGGATGCCCAGGCCATAAGCCAGCACCATAAGGCTCCAGTCTTATGGCACCATGTGTGGGACTTATACAGACAATAACATCACAGGGAGGCTACAGTTCTCAGAGTCAGAGCAGTACAGCTCCTGTGTTTTCCTGTTCCACATTACATTCACATATCCATTTGGTCTTCGGCGCAGAGAGTGTATACCTTGAACCGTCCTTTTCACGAAATTCAGCACTGAAAGGGAGATACTGCTGGCAAAACTATTTTTTTCAATGTTCAAGTTTTGGGCCCGTTTGGTCTCTTAACATGTAGACTTTCACCTACTCTAAACAATAAGCACATAATCTTCACAATATCATGTTTAATTATTCACTGATTCAATGTGTATCCATAGATTTAAACAGGAAAGCATACAAAATAAACCCACAAATTAAATTCTGACTCAATGCATTGTTCAGATTTCGTTGCCAAAAATATTGGCAAATCTGGTCATTTTTAGCTTTAAAATGTCTTATTTTTATAATAAATCATATCATGACAGGAAACGTGCAATATATTTTTTTCCTCATATTTACCGCCGTAATCTACAGCAAAAAATTCAAAATGATATCTCTACAGGCTCAGCCCTGCCCACTAAAATATGTTACAGTGTTTACAAACATGTAAAGGTTCTATTCTCTCACTGATAAAAATAAAGGCTGTCATGCAGTATGTGCTTTCATGTTGTATCATATTTGAACAAGGGTAACAATTTTGACAGTAGTTTCATTCTAATCAAACAAACTATTAAAAGGAAACATATCCTGCATTTGGAGCTTAAGAGATTTAAAGCGAGACGCTGCAAGTGAATAGGGAAACAATAATAACTTATAGATATGAATTTGAAACTTTTGCTGTAGATTACTAAGCTAAGACCAGACTAAATCAAAAGTGAGATTTAGTGTGGGTAATCGGCTAAAGCGAGGCGTGGTTAACGACTGTCCAGAGCTGTTTATTGGTCGATACAAGTGTCTGTCATAAGCGTCTGTGCGTGGCTCTTGTGGTGCGTTCCAGGCGACTGGTAACTTCGATTTTTCCCACTTGAAAATGACGAGATCCGACTTCACCGTTTTAGCTGAATAAACTCTTATATAAACACAACGGCTGATGCTATAACAGGAGCTAATACAACGTTATGTGGACGTTTCCCCGTAATTCTCAGTTTGAGTGGCGTTTCAATGCATTTGTCTTGGTTGTAAGTCAGAAGTTTCCCAGTTACCAGTCGCCTGGAATGCACCATGAGCCAATCATATCAGTTTTACCCAGTGGTGATTGCTCTAACCCCTGGATTCCACATCCTCCGTTTGCTCCGTTCCTGCTCAGTCCCGTTCACGGGAGTTCACGCGATAACATGATATAAATATATAGATCTACATGTTTTTTAAGATCTACAGACTTTTTTTCTCTGTACCCTCAAAAAGTATAGCA
>JAADKR020000003.1:13508046-13534440 GCA_011763505.2 Lythrypnus dalli
TCCCTGAGTCGACATCTGGGAGTGCTTGTAAAAGAGCTAACGCTTCCTGAGCAGTGTATCTCTTCGTTGACCTTCTTCCTGCCATAGTGAAAATGTTCTGTTCTCAGTAAGATGGGTCCTTATATTCAGAAAAGTCCAAGGCAACATGCATCAGTGAACTCTAAACTCGCAAAACCTGTTTGTCAGAGGGAGCCTGCCTGCAGCATTAACATATTAATTAATATAGTTGGGCTTGTGAATGGCTTGACCCATTGTGTCTCAACGACCCTCTCCCCAGGTAGCGGGGGAATGCAGGGGAACTGTTTCCCTGCGCAAAAAAGCGCAGGCTTAGGGAAGCTAGTGTTAAGAGATCATTTCATTGATGCTTTAATGACTTTAAATCGAGACGCTGCACATGAATGGGGAAAATGTATAAATGTAGCGATATCAATATGAAACTTTTGCTGTAGATTATTGACATACATATGAGAAAAAATGTATTGCAAGTTTTATGTCATTTTATGTTATATTATTATAAATAAGGCCTTTAAATGCCCAAAATTGCCAATATTTTTGCAGAAGAAATCTGAAAAATGGATTTAGCCAGGTTTAAATTTATGGATTTATTTTGTAGATATTTCTATTGCAGAGACTTTGTCAGAGGAGATTTTGGATATTTTGTTTAGTTTTAAAACAAACTATGTAATGGAAGAAATGGAAAAAAATAGGAATTAAATATATAATCCCTCTGAAAAATATTCTAAATATTGTTAAGACAGGCTACTAAGACAGAGTTACTAAAATGCAAGTATTGTCGCCACAATGCTTTGTGCTACTGCTAATCCTCCTCCATTTCAGTCTTCCACTGGAGAGCGTGCTCGGAACGTGCTGCTGGCCGGTAAAGCGAGGGCAGTGGGGTGATACAGTCTGGTTATTGTGGTCCACATAATGAAAGTGTGCCTTGCAGAGCTGGACCGTGCCGCACCGGCTTAGATAACCTGCCATTACTTAGAACATGCTGTCAGAATAAAGAGGCTGCAGAGAGGGCCGAGCTATTCAAGTCTGATCTTCTGCTCCACTGACGAAACACACTGAGGGAGATCCGCTCAGTGATCTGCACCACAAGGAGCTACATATATTGACTGTTAGGTCCAGTTTACACTTTTGTATAGTTTCTCAGTGTTTCAGATGATTCATTTGTTCAACCTCTTGATTTAAGAGGGGACACTGGAACAAACTTGTCCATTTTCAGGTTTTGGGCCAGTTTGGTCTCTTAACATAAACGTTCACCAACTCTAAACAAAAATCCATAATCCTCACAATAACATGTTTAAATATTACACTGATTCCATGTGTCTCCATAGATCCAACGGAAACTTGTCATTTTAAAAGCCATCTTCTCAAAATGCATTTTTCTCACATTGTGGCGACAATATCTGCATTTTAGTAGCTCCTACAGAGTTTTCCACAAACGTAACTTATTGCATAATTCAACCAGATATCCGAAATATCCACTGAAAACAAAAATACATATCTCTAAAATAAACCCATGGATTTAAACCGAGCTTAATCTATTTTTCAGATTTTGTCACCAAAAATATAGTCAATTTTGGCCATTTTTAGGCCTAAAAAGCCTTATTTTTTATATAAAAACATAAAATGACAGAAAACTTTCAGTACATTTTTCCTCATATGTATGTCAGTAATCGACAACAAAAGTTTCAAATTGATATCTCGGCACTAAAAATGTTTCCATATTCACCTGCAGCGCCGGGCCTTAATGCTAACATTTATTTAGTGTAGGTCAGTCGGTGCCACATGCCTGAGGACTCGTGTTCATCAATGGTGGATGGAGACATTATTATATGACAGCCCAATGCTATAGAAAACACACACAAAGGTTAACCCTCGGTGTGCTGTCAGGCCAGAGCATCATCTTCTCATCTGGATTTCATTGTGATTATTTTATTCATACAAAGGCATGATTCCAAAAAAGCAAAATGAACAAAGCAATGTCAATGCTGAGGCACTGAAATTAGCCAAACCACAGCCTCTAAAACATAAAATCTAAAACCTAATACCTAATCTTCACAATAACATGTTTAATTATTGCACTGATTAAATGTTTTTTGAAAAGAATGAAATGGGAAAATGTACATAGGTTCATTTTTAAAAATGGATTTTTCTCACATTGTGGCGACAATATCTGCACTTAAGTACTGTAGCTCATACAACATCTTTAACAAATATATCTACAAAATGAACCCATAAATTTAAACGTGGCTCAATCCATATTTCAGATTTTGTTGCCAATTTTATTGGCAATTTTGGATATTTTATATGCTTTATTTTTCATATAAAAGAAAAATGACAGAAAACTTGCAATACTTTTTTTTACATATTTTACATACATTTTTATGTCAGTAATGTACTGCAAATGTTTCAAAATATTTTATATATATACATTATATATTTACATATGTGTAATATATAGATGATATATATGTAAATATATGCATGCATCTATATATTACACACACACACATATACATACATATGTATATTTGTGACATACATTTTTCTCTATTCACCTGTGGCATCTCGCCTTCATTTTTTATTTATTCTTTGATTCTTGATTAAAGGATATATTTGTTACGAAACAAAGCAGTGATGAGACGTTTACTCACTCACACCAGGCCCTAATCCCATTACTCCTGCTGTCTGTGAACGCACCAGAGCACACGCCCTGCACTCGGGCTGGGGCTGAAGGTCTGGACAACGAGGTCTTGTGCTTCACTATCACATCTCATCAGTGTTTTGTATTGAATGACCTTTAGTTTTGTAAATGGAGATTCTAGATAGTATTTTTTTGGGTCATACATTGCTAGTCCATTGTATTAGCAAGTGAGCAGTTGATAACAAAATAGACCTTGTGTTCAAGATATTGCAATTGACTGTATTTTTGCAAAAAATAAACCATTCAAAATTGAATAGCCCGAGGTAAATGTAGTGACCGTAACAGGAATGTTTATGAGCAATAACTTAAATAAGTCGCAAATGTGGCATGTTGGTTTTTTTCAATCACTTCACAATGAGGTGCATTATCAAAATACTTAAACTATGGACACGTGTTTTTGTCTGAAGGTGAGCCACTGCTGGTGAATAGGGTCATTTTTTATTTAGAGATATCAATTTGAAACTTTTGCTGTAGATTACTGACAAAAACATGAGATAAAAATGTAACGAAAGTATTCTTTCATTTTATGTTTTTAAATAAAAAAGATAGGCCTTTTAAGCCTAAAAATGCCCAAAATTGCTTATATTTTTGCCAATAAAAGCTGAACAATGATTTAAGCCAGTTTTAAAATAATGGGTTTTATTTGTAGATGTATTAGTGACAAAGACTTTTTCAGAAGAGATTTTGGATATCTTGTTTTGTCTAAAAATTAGTTACGTATGTGTTAGTGGAAAAATCTGTAAAAAAAAAAAAGAATTTTCAAAATATTGTTAAATCCAAGACTGGAAAGTTTGAAGTCTGTAGGAGCCACTAAAGAGAACACGTTGTCACCACAATGTAAGAAAAAATGTCTATAAAATTACAATTTCCCAATTTAAATTTAAATCTATTTAGACAAACTGAATCAGTGTAATAGTTAGGCTCGAGGACAAAGGGGGCTCCAACAATCTCTTCCACTTTGCACACTCCAGCACTCACACATTCCTCTTGTCGGACACATCGGTGCACATCCTCGTGTTATGAAAAATTATTATCAAAAAATAGCCATGGAAGTAAAACATATTTATGTCATTAATCTACAGCAAAAGTTTCAAATTGATATCAATATATATATTTTTTAATCTTATTCCTCTGCAGTATGGATGTTCACAGTTAACACATGATAACGTTACGTATTACATAACTGGTTGAGAGCCCTTTGCTCGGTTAACTGTGAGTTTCACGTAGCAGCTCTGCTATGTGCACTTCTGATATAGTTTTGTCTTTGAGCACTTCCTTCTTAAAGTTTACTCTTCAACAAAACAATCCAAGCCTTTTCACAAGTTTCATGAAGTGTTTCCTCCATGCTTCTACATCAGTGCACACACACTCCACTTCCTCCTGAGCAGCCCACTCCAAGGCAGATCATTAACAGTTAACAGTTAGATGTATTTATCTTTGTTTTTAGTAAGTAAAACGAAGCGGGATGAAAACAAAAGTATTGCATGCCTATGTGAAACATATGGGACAGTACAATAATGATGTGGAGGGATCCACGTAATGCCTGCACGTGCTGCTGTTGTGATACCGTTTAAAACATGAGGAGCTCGTGTGTCTGTGCCGCTGCTGCAAGGCAAAGGACCAGTGTCTGTTCCATTTCCCTCACGACAGTGTTTAGCTTACGGTGGGATAAATACAGCAGTTTGGTGTCTGAGATCGCAAGGATGAAGCAGGAAGATACGAGGAGAAAGTAGTTTCTTGGTGCTGGTCCGGTGAACACATTCAAGCAAAGCCTGTGCTGATTCTGTCAGCCAATCTCCAGCGGATCACCGGTTATTTTGAAAATAAAAAAAAGGAATGTCTTGTCTGCAGCTTCATGCTTGTTGGAGGGGGTTTCCTCATGCTCAGCTTGTCCAAAGCCATCTAGACGCAGTTGCCTGTGCCTCCTGCTCAGGCCAATGCTCACGATAATGACGACAGCCGATCAATAGCGCGGTGGATCGTCTGGCAAAGCAGTTTACACGCATGAATAAGTCATGAGATTATAAAGGCACTTGTTGCAATGGGCTCAGCAATAATTAACACACCCACTGTCTGGCATAGATTACAATCCTCTACATTCACTCAAGTGGAAAAAAATTATACTTCATTCAGAAGTATAGTACAGGTCTTCGATTTAAGGAGAGACACTGCAGGCAAAACATTTTATTTTTTTCCCCATTTTCAGGGTGTGGGCCAGTTTGGTCTCTTAACATACACACTTTCACCTGCTCTAAACAAAAGTACCTAATATACACAAAAAACATGTTTAATTATTGCAATGATTCAATATGTTTCCAAAGATTTTTTTTATTTATTTTTTCATATTTAATTCCTAGCCTGCTCAGATTTTATCGCAGAAAATATTGGCAATTTTGTTATGTTGTTTGTATATTTTTAAAAAAAACATAAAATGACAGAAAAGTTGCAATACATTTGTCCTCATTTTTATGTAGCAATCTACATGTACAATTGATAAATCTACATTTTTAAAAAAAATGTCCCTGCAGTGTCTCACCTTGAGGGTGAAAGAAACCAATCTAGATCGATGCAAAAAAAAATTAAAGGCCCACTCTGTAAAGCCTGATTAACAAAGTTTGTTCAATCAAGAAATCAATGTCAGACCAAACAAAGGAACAATGGAAGAAGAAGGTGGTCACAAAGTGTTTCATGAGACAATCATGAGACGTGTTTACTGGAAGTCTCTGTGTGGAATAAAAGCAGGATCTAATCAGGGCTGGAGTCTGTCTTCCAGCTTCTGTTTGCAAGCGTCACTTGGCTTGCACAAAGTGGATTGTCCGCGAGATAATTCGTAATCCTGGCGGCATTCCCACAATGAAAACACCAGAGTCTTCTTCAGTGTGTCTTTAAAAAAATATTTGTCCTTCCCCCTGGTTTTGAGTTGTGTAAAAAAGATATACTGTATATGAATTATACGTTTGTGTAGACTATATGAATTATAGTTTTCTCTCTCTAAAGCCAAGATACTGCAGGTGAATAGGCAATTTGTTAAATGTTTAGATATCAATTTGAGAATTTTACTGTAAATTACTTTGCTAAATATAAGGGAAAATGTATTAAAAGTTTTGTCATTTTATGTTTTTATATTTAAAAAAAGGCACGCTAAGCCTAAACATGCCCAAAATAACATGATTTTGGCAATGATATCTGAAGAGTGGATTAAGTCAGGTTTAAATGTATGGGTTTATTTTGTAGATATATTTGTTGCACATTTGGATAACTTGTTTAGTGTTAGGTCAGTCAAGGAATTACATATTGAAAGATCCATTTGAAAAACCCTTCAAAATATTCTTAAGTCCAAGAGTGGAAAGTTTGAAGTCTGTCGGGGCTACTAAAATGCAGCTATTGTCGCCACAATGTGAGAAAAATGCATTTTGAGAAAATGGCATTTAAACCTATGGAGAAACATTGAATCGGTGCAATAATTAAAAAAATTCACTGTGAATATTAGGTATTTTTGTTTAGAGTAGGTGAAGAGACCAAACTGGCCCAAAACCTGAAAATTAAAAAAAAAAGAAAGAAAAGGAAAAGCTTTGCCTGCAAAATTGTCGCATTTATTTGTTTATTTTATTTAGTGCAAAACACTTAAAAAGTTAACGAATGTTTGTTTTAATAGTATATTTTTAATATTTGTAACAATTTCACTTAATTATACACTTTTCAATCAAACAAATATCACATTTTCCATGATAAATGTCAAAAGTCTTGAAATTATCTTGTGTCTGAGAACCCCATTTCCCCGTTGTCCATGCGACCCCTGCCCTGACCGACACCGCTGCTGCTCTGGGGATTCGACAGCCATCGACCCAGTGGAAAATGCAATGGTCTGGCATTTACCTGACCTGAGAGTAAAGGTCAGTCTGACACACAAGTGGTTGGACGGGTCTGAGCCACCGGCTGCACCCTTCCATTTACACACAAGATCTGAAGGAGAGACGCTGCAGGTGAACAGGAAAAATGTAGAGATGGCGATTCGAAACTGTTACATAAATATGAGATAAAATGTATTGCACGTTTTCTGTCATTTTTTGTTTCTATATTTAAAAAAGAGCATTTTAAGCCTAAAACCAAACAAAATTGTCAATACTTTTGGTGGCAAAATCTGAACAATGGATTGAGCCAGGCGTAAATGTATGGATTTATTTTGTAGACAAATTTGTTATAAAGAATGTATTCAGAAGGAATTTTGGATATCTTGTTTAGTTTTTGAATAAGATAGTAATTAAAAAAGACAAGAATCTGTTACAAAATGAAATTTTGCCTTATTATTTGAGACTTAATAAATTCGGCAAGGAAATAGATATGAAAAAAAAAATCATAATTAGCAGTCCGACTGAAGAGTTATTTATGCAAAACATCTTACTGATGTCTTAACAGTTTTCACATGGAAAATGATCATACAACCCACTTAAGGTTAGGGTCTAGAGCCTCAGGTGAGAATCACCAGAGGTGATGGTGGATGAGGCATAAACAGTAGTCACCAAGAAAAGATAACAAGTGATTGGGCATTCTATATTTGCCCTGCTCATCTGCATGATGGCCACAATTTCTTGAACCCGTTGCTCCTCACTGACAGAAAACAAAAACAGTCAGCATGAAAAGCTGATCTCGGTTTGGAGTCATATGAGGAGGAGACAGTGCGGTGGAAACATCAGAAGATCTCTCTGCTGTCTGCGCTGAGGCCGTGCAGCACAAAGCAGGACATTGTTGTAGGATGAGCGTGAAGCGCACTGCTCTCAGAAGGCGCTCATGTGGTGTGCGTGCTGCTTTGGGCTGGAGGCGGAGCTCAGGGACAGGTCAGGACGGGAGAGATGTGAGCTTCAAGAGCAAATGGGCTCTTTATAAAAGCTCTTTAAGGGGAGAGACTGCAGTAAAAATCACTTTTTTCCATTTTCATGTTTTCGGCCTGTTTGCTCTCTTAACACATAAACTTTCACATACGGTACTCTAAACAAAAATACCTACCCTTCACAGTGAAAATGACATATTTCATAATTGCACTGATTTAATGTTTCTCAGTAGATATATTACTTTCAAAGACTTTTTCAGAGGGAATTATGGATATCTTGTTTAGTTTCATAATAAACTATGCAAAAAAAAAAATCAAAACTCAATAAATCAGGCTGCGCTCATTGAATAATAACAAATTCTTCTGAAAAAAAGGAAAGTTTGAATTATTGAGGAGATAGATTGTGCAGATATTGTCAACACAATGCGAGAAAAATGCATTTTGAGAAAATTCCAATTTCTCATTTAAATCTATGGAGAAACTGCCTGGGAACCCCCATACTACTTTGCGTGCACCATTTCTCTCTGCAAAGAGGACGAAGGCGAGCGCGAGTCCTACCTTTTGAGATCCAATCACAGAACAGGGAGGGACAGCAAGACAGTGACACACTAATGGACACTCTGACCTTGTAGTTTTTAATGCTTCTGTAACTAAGATGGCAACAGACGCGAAGCTCTCTTTCGATGTAGCCTTAGACAGTATTCAAAATAATAATGATAAAATAATCAGCCCTCTTCTTCCTCGTCTAATTGTACATATGTCTTCTGGTAAAATTTATACGATTGGCTAAGAGCTACGTACAGACACTTATGACAGACATTTCTATCGGCCAATAAACCGCTCTGGGAGGTTGTTGACCACGTCTCGTTTCTCATTTAACCAGTCACCAGATTAACTCCGACTGTGATTTTGTCTGCTGCTGACCAGGCTATGGAGAAACATTGAATCAGTGCCTTCATATGTTTTTGTTTAGATTAGACGAAAGTTTATATGTTAAGAGACCAAACTGGCCCATAACCTGAAAAGGGAGAAACATAAATACATTTCCAACTAATCCTGTACAGCAATATGACAAGGACACACATTCTTCCTTGTCTTCCTTCCTTTATCTGCTTAACACCGCCTATTGTTCTGGACTGAGCATTTGGTTGGTTGAATTGATTAAATTTACTTTTTATGTTGGAGCTTTTATAGAAATATCATGGAGTACAAAATATTATATTTATCTTCCATATAAAGAGGACAAAAGTGCAGATCTTCAAAAATCTAACTCAAGTACAGTGAATTTACATAATTGCTGCCCACTTCTGCTTTTCTACAAACAAGTTAAGAATAATCAGTGCCTGCCTTTTCTCTAACTAAAGCCCAGACCTAAAGCCCAGAATTGAAGACCAGCACTTCAGCCAAAATCATAAAAAAGTAGAGGTTGAAATTCAGATGAACAAGGTCACTTTCCAAATACAGTATCTGCTGGGTGTTTGGAGGTGGGACCCAGGAGCTCAGGAATGAGGCAGGTATCTCCGACATCTCCTATTCTCTGCACAGACATGTCCATTCCACTTCGGCACATGCGCTTTTAGCACGATCAAACCTCCCCGGCTTGCGGTGCACAGCCAGGCAAAACACCTTGTGATATTATAAAAACTCTTGTGGCAACTGACAGATGACAGAAAGCCTGTTTGGTTTAGGTTAGGTTTAGGCAAGACACAGGAGGCAAAACTCAATTTTTTTCCCCCATTTTCAAGGTTTGGGCCAGTTTGATCACTTAACATATAAACTTTCACCTACTCTCAACAAAAACATCTAATTTCCATATCTTGTCATTTCAAAGTGTAATATTCTCACATTGTGATGACAATATCTGCACTTTAGCAGCTCCTCGTGACTCCAAACTTTCCAGTCTTGGACTCAAGAATATTTTGAAGAATTATTCAGTGGGATTTTTTATATTTAATTCAATCTGGATATACTCAGATTGAAACAGAAAGAGATTAAAACACTTTTATTGTTGTTGAATCTTTGGTGCTCGAGCCCCGGCGGAAAACATGAAAGACATAAACTTATGATGTGTATGAGCTGCTGGAGGAGCTCTAGGGGTGTCCCAGGGTGTCCCCTGGGACCCGGACGCTGGTGGTGGAGCGGGAGCATGAAGAATGGAGCTGGAGTATCCCAATGGCCAAGGTGGTGCTGGGGAGTAGGGCTGCCTTGGAGCCAAAAAATCCTTAGTCGACTAAAAAAAATGCCTTGAGGAGCATCAGTCAACTAAAAGGGAGCGTGGCATGGCACTGAAAAAACCCTCTGAAAATAACAACTTATCTGACCTAAACTGCACTCATAAGACACAAAACCACAAGGACTTACACTGTAAACACTGCTAATACATAGAAGTACAAGAAAACAGCTCATTTAGGTGTAAAACGAGACATGAAGCTCACCATTAGGTATCCAATAAAGCAGTAATTTATTTCTTCCATCATTGTTCGTGATCTCAAAAATACCCCATCTCTCACAATCTTCTTTTTGTCGTGCTGTAAATAAATGCATGGGCGCGTTATGGTGAAATACGCGGCCAGGCACTTCCGTGTCTTATCAGACACTTTAATGTCTTCAACTTTAGCACTGTACAGTGCAGAGGAGGGTCGAGTTCATGTTGGACAAAGGTCCTCATCATTTGTCCCAAAAAAATGCAGAATGAAGCGGAAAAAGACACAGCGAGAGCAGGTCCATGCTGCCACTGCACCGCAATTAGCTTTCGACCTGAAGCGTAACTCATATTTGTACACCCTCATGCAGCCGTTTCTGTGTTAGATGTAATTTTACCTTTTTACCTTTGTGTATATACTTTTATTATTATTATTATTATTATTATTTATTAGTCTATTTTTACTGCATGTTTATAGTCATAGAGTTTTTTTTCTTTAGCGATTCTATTATTTATTCTTCATGTTTCATGTTGCACGGATGTACCTCAAAATATTCCTAGTTTGTGAAGTCCTCACTAACAATGGCAATAAAGCGAATTCTGATTCTAATTCTCTTTCATGAAAGTCGCTCAGAGAGGACAGACAGTCCTCTAGTCCAGTCAGGGCTCGGAGAAAAAAAGATAAAGTATTAAGAGCTGCTGATGTGCTCCGCCACACCGCTCCTCTCTCCTTGCTGTTTATATTTAACAAATCCATTTCACAGAAAAACACAAAAATGTCTCTCATGTCTGCAAAAAATGTAAAAAATGTAATAATTTGATGGTATGTTTTGATATTTGGCTCGATTTCAATAAAATATACTATTTTTTATCATAAAAACATACAAATCAATGCTGAAAAATGAAAAAATATTGTCTTGAAATCATCTCTGGATACCCCCAAGGAGTCCCGACCCCCACTTTGGGAACCCGTAGCATAGAGGGAGCTGGCAGTATTTGAAAAACTTTTGATCCAGGCTCACACTTTTATGATTTTTAAACCATTTACTGTAGATTATGAATGGTATCATTTCTTATCATAAAGCAAGGCATACAACACTATAAACAACACATTATGGAGTATATTTTCTGAGACGGAATTATTGTGCAAGAGTGCAAAAAGTCACAATCATCCACTGTGATCTATTGCATCAAGAGCAAGATCTGTGCTGCACATGAACAATGTGGCACCACCAAAGGAGTAGAACCTACGCTTCAGATCTGAGCAGGAGTGGATTTGAGGTGATTTAAGGTGAGACGCTGCAGCTGAATACAGAAAGGTTTAAACATAAAGATATCAATTTGAAACTTTTGCTGTAGATTACTGACATAAAGATGAGGGGAAAAAATATATTGCTAGTTTGCCATCATATTCAGTGACAAAGAGTGAACAATGGATTGAGCCAAATTTAAATTCATGGGTTTATTTTGTGGAACAATTAATTACAAAGACTTTTCAGAGGGGATTTTGGATATTTTGTTGAGTTTTAAAATTGGCAATGTATTAGAAAATCTGTAAAAATCAAAATATCCCTTGTTTTTTGAAATTCAAAATGCAATTAATCAGACTAAGAACCTTCAAGGATAGTCAAAAAAGTACTAAAGTGCAGATATTGTTGCCACAATAAGAGAAAAATGCATTTTGAGAAAATGGCCGTAAAATTGGCAATTTCCCATTTAAAACTATGGAAAAACATTGAATCAGTGTAAGAGTTAAACATGTTAATGTGAAGATTAGTTATTTTTGTTTAGAGTAGGTGGAAGTTTCTATGTAAAGAGACCAAACTGGCAGCAGTGTTTCCCCTTAAGTATTCAGTCGGAGTGTTTTCTCCCTAATCGTCACACTGCTCCAAATGTGTTGTAACAACTTGTAACAACTGATCAATAAATTAAGCACTGCATTTAGCAACATTGAACATTATTTTATGATATGTCCTAATAAAGTCATTTTTGTACATTTCTCTCATTGACAAAAATGACACAGTGAAGTCAAACTGAAATAATTGTGAGCAGAAATATTATAATAATAATATCAGTCAGTAATATCAGTACTTCAGTCTGAAGTAAAATGATTTAGTCTGTCTGCTAATTCAATATTGTACATCATCAAAAATGGTCCAAGTCTCTTGAAAAGCTGGGAAATATTTTTTTAATCTAAATAGCACAGGTTTTGGGTATTTCTTACTTTTACTTATTTTTAAAGGTTATGTTTTCTACTCCGCTATATTTTTTGGAATGGAATTAAAATAAAAGTATTTGAACAATGGTAGAACATGATCATTTTCACAGTGACCTGTTTTATGACACCGTAATAAAGTATACTACTACATAATAATCATAAAGATCACACAAGGTCAGAAATCACCAACGTCTCATTCAATCTCTGATGCCTGATGTGGTTTAGACCAGGTTTGACAAAAAAAAAAAAAAAAAAAAAACATTTAAAAAAAGCTCAAACAACAACAGCACAAGTTTTCATTAAAATACCCTACATTTAACTCTTCAAGTATTTTACAAAATATGTTTGAAGTATTTTTGTTTTACTTATAAAGTACATTTGAGCGTGGATGGTCTACTTTTGTACTTATAGGACCTCATAAAAAAAACTATAGTGACCTATCAGGGCTATGGGTGGTTAGTATGGTTTACTTTCCAACACAATGGTCCCTATGATTGAATGTCTAAGGTTTCTGATTAATGTTTCCCATTGAGAGGGTATGTCACCAGAAAAGAAGATTGATCCTGGAGCATCGTTAAGGCAAAGTAAAGACGCTATGATAACCACATATCACTGCTGGGTCGCTAAAATATCAAATAAGTACTAATAACAGGGGCTTTTTTCTTTAAAAAGTAGCCTATATAGTATACCTGTACGCTGAATTTTAATTTGATACTTTTATTTAAGTGCATTTGTTGCTCCTGTATCCGTATTCACACGCATCCACTTATATCCTATAGACACGGGACTGAACAATGAAGTGTCTCCCCTCCACATGAAGGGGAATAAGCAGCATACCCAGGTGACAAACGTAACTATCCAAACCGTGTCACTCACCAGCTCATCCAGGTTCCTCATGTCGCACAGCACTCTCTTCTGCGGCCACACGAAGGGCTCCTCCTCGGCCTGCTCCTCCACGGGACCTCTGCTCTTCCCCTCGCGGCTCACGCACCTGCTCTTGGGGGTCTCCACCTGCGTCCCCTCCTCCTCTCCCTCCTCCATCCTCACGCACTCCTGGTCCCTGATCTCCTCCTCGATCTCCTCCTCCAGCTGGATCAACATGGGGGCCAGCATCCCAAACTTGGCCCCGCGGCGCGCCACCTCCAGCAGGCACAGCACGAAGTTCTTCTCGTTGCAGCGCTCCACCAGGTCGTTGGTCTCGAACATGAGCACGTCCTTGACCCGCAGCTCCTGCCGGCACCAGCTGATGAAGTTTGACACGTTGTCTCTGGCCAGGAACGAGCCGGGGATGACGTTGCGGGACTGGAAGAGCACGTCCCGGCCGGGCAGCTTGAGGGAGCGGGCCGCCTCCGGGTGCCGCAGCTGGAAGTCGTGCGCCGCGCGGTTGACGTGGTTGGCGTGTCGACACAGTGCGCAGCCCGTGTCCAGGCCCTCCATGAAGGCGTCCGCGCTCAGCTCCAGCTCGTACAGCGTGTTGAGCCACTCGGCCAGGTCCTCCTTCATGGCGTACAGGTACTCCTCGCTGGACTTAAACGGCCTGATGCTTTTGGAGGCGGCCGACTGGATGTTGCTCTGATCAGCCATGTTTGTCTTGCCTGCTTCTCAGCCCGTGGACGGAATCATGTGGGCCGGAGCTGCGCGGAACACGGGCGAGGACACGGCGGCTTCTCCATGGCGCACTCGCGGTGATGTGGGGGGCGCACGGATGGCGAATACCAAAGCCTTTAGCGTATGCATCGCTGGTGGAGACTCGGGAGCCCCGCGGACTGAAGCAGACGCATAATGAGACCGCCGGTTCGTCCCTGCCCTGCTCCTCCTCGGGTTCGGATCGCGTTTGGAACAAGAAATCCACGCGTCAACATGTCCGAGCGGCGTGCGCGGTGTGTCATTGTGGGGACGGGCTCAGCGCATGTCGCCGCCTCTGCGCAGACTGTGGCTCCGAGGCGCGTCCCGTCATTCTGAGGATCGGCTTAACCCTGTGCGCCCCGGGTCCAGCGGGCTTTCCATGACGCGCACAGAGCAGCGCGTTTGCTGTGATTGTGTTTTTTTTTACAGACCTATTTAAATGCCGACACTTATATATAGCGTTCATCACTGTTCGTCAAATTACCATAAACCACTAAAGGCCCATTACGCACAAGTCTGCTTTAAAGGCGCTATACCTGATTTTCTTAGAACAAAAATAAAAGCGTAAACCGACTTGATAGTTGTCCTCCAATCATTCCCGACCTTATGATTAGATGCACAGTATTATTTCCACAAATATTTGAATTTACAATATACTGAAAACAAAAGAAAAAAATCAGGTGTAGGGATAAAGGTGCATTATTCATCTTTTTATTTGAAAAAAGGAAAGTTCGTATTTCTGGCTCTGTAGTAACCCAGTGGTTAGCATGAAGCATTTTACTTTGGCTCCAGGATGTAACCATTGAGACTGACCAGAACTACTGGAAAACAATTGATCCTTGAGCATTCTCAAGGCTGATGAAAAGGGGCCTTAACCACCCATACAGCTGCTGTCACTAAAAGGTCAATGTCTCACTAATATCAACTTTACTTCTGCAGTTGCAAATGCACCTCTAAGTGCACGGCAGGTTCTCACTTGTATTTCATAAGTCATGGTACCATATCAAGTGGCAATTTCGTGAATATAAAGTTGCAAACATGGTTAAAGTACAGGATTTGGCAAATATAGCATTATACTGGTCTTTGTGAAAAGGTTGCTAATTTAATGTAAATGTCAAATGTTTTTTAAAACGAAGAATGCTCAGTTTTTTTCCATCTGTTGCTTTATGTAGCCAAAGGTCTCCACTACTAAAAAAATACCTGAAAAGTAAACAAATTCCATTTAAAGTCATCTGAATATGTCAAACATTTATAGTGCCATGAGAAACCATCTACAACCCATGAAGTGGTGTTTGGATTAGAAAAGTGGGTGTGCCATGAGTTGATGACATCTGCTGCTCCAGGATGAATCAGCATTTGTGCAGCTGGGAGGCCTCACTTTGCTCAAGTATGAAATTCTATCAAAACAAGACTTCATTTATTCAACATTGTACCTGCCACAAACATTTTATTACAATCTCACGCCCCCTTGTGGACAAAGTGACAACAGAAGATGAAAAAGCTTCATATACTTAAGATTTTAGGTGAAAACATTACCAGACACAAATTCAGTAGAGTAAAATTTTATTTCCCAAATACTTGGAAGCCAATCTGGGAAAAGGGAGGGACTTCTATGAATGAAAAATATCGCATTTTACAACAAAATCTGAACGTATTAAAAAGTAAAGACAAAACACATGAACACACGCTGAAAGTCAAATAAAAAGTTTGGTGAATGCAACGTTACAGGATACTTCTTTATCCACCGAGGCATGGAATCATAAATAAAAGTGGGTCTTAAAAATCACATTCCAAAAAGCGGAACAAGTACTTCAGTAGGGCCGGTCACGGCGCTCCTGGCGATGCTCCCTGAAACACAACAGGGTGTCAGTAGCAACGCTTATCAAACACAGCTTCAACCAGGGGTGTCCAAACTACGGCGCAAGGTCTGAAAATGACCCACCAAACATTTTTACTGGCTCTTTTTCAGGCTCTCTGGTTAAACCACTATTGGTTGTTACAGAATTGGGATTGACCACTTTCAGATGACAAGTTACAGCCCAAATATGGATTTGATTTTTTGATTTTGTTAACTATGAAACTTTGTAGGTAAAAAAAAAACATTTGTACTCATTTGATTTTTAGTGACCCCATATCTATTGAGGTTGTCATAACAGCTTTACTTTCCAACACAGTGGCCTTTTTGATGATGCGGAATCAATTGTGCCTTAAATTAGATGCCATTGTGATAGAAAGTAAAGATGCCATACTAACCACCCACAGCCCCCGTGTCACTAAAAGATTAAATACGCACAAAAAGGTTTCAAAGTGAACCTTTAAATATGCATATAAAATTGAAAAGATTAAAATAAGTGCGTGCCAGTATAATATAATAAACAAAATTTGTGTCTAAAGTAGTGTATCCTGGAAAAGCTCGCGGCTCAATACAGTTGTCTGTGCATTACAGAATATTGGTATTTGGCAAAAGACTTTCCCATTTCAACAAGCAACTTGAGATCAATGGCAGGAGCCTACCTCATGTCCATTTTGCCTCCAGGAGGGCCCATCCCTCTGCCTCCACGGCCACCCATCCGGTCCATGGGTGGTCCGCCGCGGCCCCTGAAGCCTCCCCGGTCCATTCCTCCCCTTCCTCTGAAGCCTCCACGGTCACCACCCCATCCTCCGCGGAAGCCCGGTCCCCCCGGTCCTCCAGCTGGGCCTCCGCGGTCCATGCCCCGTCCTCCGCGCATGCCCATGCCTCCCCTGCCTCGGTCACCACCAGGGGGGAAGGGGGGGCCTCCACCAAGACCCTCAGGTTTGGGAGCCTTGCACTGGTTACACTCCATACGCCAGGCAAAGTTCTGGTTTCCACAACCCCTGCAAGCAGAGGAATCACGACGTGTCACTGGACCTCACATGACCAGCATTAGTTTTAAACACTTTGCTTTACCCGAGCAGCTCCACGTTTGCCCAAGTGAAATTTAAGACTTCAATACTTTTTTATTGCACTTACTGCAAAAAGTTATGCAACCATTGCAGCCAAAATATACATTTCACTGACAAGGTAAACAAAAAACATATGAACTCAAATAATAATGGAGATAAAATAAGCTCATGAAACAAGATCAGTAAAAATCAAAAGGATATCGGTGGACAGATTGAGCAATGTCCATGTTCATCTTGAATGCATTTTAAACATTTTTAAAACCTGCACTAGACTGTCGTAATGTTTTGTGTATTGCTTTAAAAACTAAACATTTTAAAGTATATTCTGACAAAAATGTGCATTTTGTATTTGATCATATTATAACAATTTAAGATGGTTTTGAGAAGGTTTGGAACAGTCTTGAAACTGGAACAAGCTTAAGTTTTTTTAAAATGAGAATTTGTGTTAAAAAAAAAATGAAATGATAAAATGCCAAATGCAAAGCAAAGATGCAAAATCAGCACTAATTTAGTTAATACAAGCTATTTGTGTATATATAAATGAAAAAAATAATGTTTTTGTTATATTTAATGCCTTGCATTTGGCATGACCAACTTGAATACCCTTTTAATGATATCAGACCCTGGGGCTGCCCTGTTTATGTCAATAAGAAATCCTCTTATGGATGGACATCATGTGTAAACGGCAGTAATGAGAGACGTACGGGTTTGGACACTCCCAGTCTCCAGCTCGCTGCTGCATGTTGCCTCCCGTGGGTCCACCGCGGCCCATTCCGCGAGGCCCTCCTCGCGGCCCAAAGCCGCCTCTGTCACCACGACCCATCATTCCTGTGGCAGACACATTTACACCATTAGTGCTCACAACTGAGTGCACATGCTAATGAGTGCACATACTGCTGCTCATTAGAAGGAAAGTACCTCCTCGGTTCATCATACCATCTCGCATGGGCATGCCACCCCTCATCCCTCCCATTGTGGGCTTTCGGCGAGCCATGGACACGTTTAGCCTCCTGCCCTGGAACTCTTTGCCTAAAAGAGAACAATGTTAGCAGGACTACACTGTGTGTGTGTGTATATATATATATATAGTATCACGATATTGGGTGATGCAATATCCATATCGCAAAATAAAATTCTTTTATCTGACTTATAACAGTTTTTAGCCTACTCGTATAAAATATTTTGGAACTTTTAAATATGCAAACACTCAATTCTATTTCCAATTTTCCAAATGCAGATGTATTTTAGCCTCGTTTTGATCACAATTTTGTCAGTTTTGGTTCCGATTTTGTCTTGACAAAATTTTATGAAAACTTACAATGTGCATTTAAAATGAATGGAACACACTGAGGTAAAACCATTTAGTAAATTATCAAAGAATATTGTTTATCAAATTGCACACCTGAATCAAGTACAAGGTGCTTTACAAACAAATTGTTTGGCTTGATGTATAGGAAAGTGGAAGTACCATCAAAGTGCTCTACGGCTGCCTTAGCACAAACGGGCTCCTCATAGGACAGAGTGGCATCTCCTTTGGGCTTCCCAGTGTCTTTATCCTCATACAAGTTGATAGCAGGCTTTCCAAGTCGACGGTTCATCTGCATAGACAAGATCAAACAAACAATCAAGCTTAAGAAATATGTTAAAAAGACAAACATGACCTAGAAATGCAAATCTTCCGATATGAAGAGCTACACCAACACCGAACCTGGACATTTTGCACCACATTTGAAAGCTTAGATTTTCAATTGACAGGTGACCACTGATGATTGCCTTTATGTCTTTCTATGTTCAACTATGTAAATGATATTTGTGATCTGTAATTGTTCTTATCCACTTACCAGTTTATATTTTCTGATCTGCTAGGGGCTACAAATAGGACAAAGCCAATTCCCAATTCTGACAAGACATTTATGCTCATTAATATGCATAAATCTAAATCTTCACCAACAACAAAAGAATCTAACCTACTCATTTCCGTAAATACTTTCTTTGCCATGTCGAATATTAAACATGCCCCATTTCAATCTGGAATCACTCTCGCGTGACTAAACATGAATTGACAATAAATGATCTTACTCTGATTGGGCCCACATGCTTGAAGAACTCTGCCATCTCCTCCACAGTGGCATTCTCAGTGAGTCCTTTAATATAGATGGTGCTGTTCTCAGAGTCATCCTGCTCTTCTGGGCGTGCTGGACAGATTTATGCACATGTGTAAGATTACCTTCAAGTCTCGACAGGTTAAACGCATCACAGACTCGGGACTCACCCATATCACGCTCTCCGTCGCCCATGGGTCCTGTGGTCCCGCAGCAAACAACAGAAAAGAGACAAATGAGTGACGGAACACCACCAGCTGTAACACCTGAGGAAATCTATCAAATTCAATTTAGGCACTTGTTTAGATCTGTCAGCCATATTTGAATGTTGAAAATGGGATGTTACTGTGCACTGTAACGATTGTACCTCAAAGTTGTATCTTTAAACACATCTAAAGTTTAAACTCAAAAACCCATGTAACATGAGATTCGAATGGAAATACACTGAAACCATCAGCATTGTCAATGCCCTTGAAAGATTCTTTGAACCCCATAAGACGTGGCTGAATGGTACCAGATACCCAAAGTGAATGTCAACCATGAGCTCCCATTATTAAGTAAGGTGTCAAATAACATTTGAAAAACCGTGAATACTTTGACAGTCGACACAAAGTGAAAGGTTTGAATGGACTAACCAGTGTAACTCGTCAACTTACCACCAGGCTTACTGAAGCCACCTCTGTCTCCAGCGCTGCTAGGGGAATAAATGCAGATATGAAGGCGGTTTCTCGTTTACAGCCACTCCCCATGGCTCGAGCGAGTGGCTTGATTGAGGGATTAATGCAAACATTTGATATATCTGAACAGAACAAAGCCCCAGAGCAAGCTGAGGGGTTTCTACTCATACGGTCATTGTGTTACAGAACAAGGTCAATGCTAGCTTTTGTTCACAATCTGAGAAATAACAGGCCGTTTAAAGAGGCACAAATATAAACAATGTTTTCAGCTTCATAGTTCTACCCAAAAAGTGAAAAATTAACAGTTTTGATTTTTTTTTTTTTTACACAATGGTGAACAAAATAAATTCACATCTTTCAGACAAAAAAAACAAAAACCTTAACATTGTTTAGATCAAAAACAGTATGACAGTTTACCAGAAAGCGCTTACAAACTGTATATAATATACACCCATCATGCTTGGATATAAAGAAAAACAAAAGCAAAGATCCAGAGTTGTTGCTCTACTCCCTCTTGCTGCTTAAGCTGGTGCATCTGCACTGAGTACAGAGTGTTTAGAGATAGACGCTTTATATGGCTCTCAGTGTTACCTGTACGGTATAAATGTGACAAAGCATGTTAAAATAGGATTTCAAACACCAACAAAATGAAGACATTGTGGCTCCCTCCCACACATACCCACAAACATTGGCTAAACTAACCTAAACTTACTGAAGCACAGGAGAAAATCATGTGAAGAAAGATTTACTGCTACAAATCGTTGGTACAAAACGATTTGGTTGGTACTGGTAAAAAAAATACAATAGTTTGTGCATGCTAAAAAGTAAATCAACACCGCTCAATCTCTTTGTAGATGCCGTGTTTAAATCCAACTCAAATTTGTCATACAAGTTTACTGTACAGTACAGCTTTGTTCACATGATCTGATCTTTTGATATTGAAGTACATTTAGACTAAATGTTAAGTCTACACATGAATAATAAGTGTCAAAGCCCTACCATAGTGTCACTTAAGAACATATGTGGGTGTGTGTGTGGGGGGGGGGGTGTATGTGATGCAAGCTCAAAAGTCGCTCTGGCTTTCAATCATTAAATTAGATCGTTTGGTTAAGGTGGTAAAAAGTGGTACTCAATGCACAGGTAGAGTCCAGCAGGAGTCTGAACTATACATGGGTTTTTCCCAAGGTGCACTGGAACACCCACAGTTCTACACGGAGTGGGGAAGAGATACTAGGGCTGCACGATTAACCTTTATCAAATCGAAACTGAGGTCTTTTTGTTTTTTGCCTTGCACGTCCGCAGTCCATGTTCTCAGAATGATCGAGCCTCGCCGCATCTGGCTGCAGCCAATCAGAAGTAAACTGCAGACAACTCTCACCTCTGTAGCAAACAATGTGTTCGCAACACGCTGGTCATGTTTTGATCACGCACAAATCATTTAAATCGAAGAACATCAACTGAGCTGATGCAAACTGCACTCATAAGACAAAATCACAGGGGCTTACACTGTAAACACTATTAACACAGAATACAAAAAAGTAAACATTGCTTTTATGTTTAAAAAGACATTAAGCTCGCCATTAGTCCAGCCCATACTCTTGCTTTCTGGTGCATCTATGTAGACTGTCCATATAATCCAAATAAAGCAGGAGTTTTCCTCTTCCATCATTGTCCGTGATCTTAAATATCACTCGAGGTCGAAAAACATGGTCTCCCTGTGCCACAATCTCCCTTTCGCCGTGACGGAAATGGACGCACAAGTGCTTTAATATGTAATACTCCATGTCTTATAAGACCACCTATTTTCATCCATTTTAAACGCTGTACATTGCAGTGAAGGGTCAGATTCATGTTACGAACGGACGAACGTCCACATCTTATTTGCACCGGAAAAGGGCAGATTGAGGTGGAGAAAGACAGTGCGGGCGGGGCCATGCTGCCGCTGTCCAGCGCTACAATTTCACGTGCCCTTTTCATCTTGAAAGATGTATAAAATTGATCTTAAAGCTAACAATCGCAGATGCGAAGCTGCAGATGCGCTCCTCCACAACCCCCGTCTTTACCAAACACATTTCACATTAAAAATCCTCAAGTGCCTTATTTGTCAGTAAAACACTTTCTGTATATCAGTTTCAATTATGTGAATTGCTAAAGACAAACTTGCCACAAGCCTCTGGAGCAATGCAGACTAAATTGAGACCATATTAATTGGTGCGAAAAGTGCATGCTTTTAGTCAACTGATTAAAATCAACCAAGACCGCATTAACTAATTAGTCTGACCGACTAAAATGGGGCAGCACCAATTCAGAGAAGGTGTTTATGCAGCTCATACACTGTGCCCTTTGAGGTAGCTTTACCAAGAAGACCTAAAATGTCTTTGCTGCGTCTTGCAACATATGTTTAGCAGCTGCTTCAGAAGTGCATGCCATTCAAATAAATCCATAAAATATTGAAATCAAATCGCAATAGCCATCACAAAAAAAAATCGTGCAGCCCTAGATGATACCACGATCTGCGTAGATCGGTAAATAATAATAATTTGAGTCAAATTTTCCTTGATTGGCCAACCCAGCTCAGCCACTTCCTCACAAAACCAAAGTTAAACCGCACACGAAAGTGCTTTAAAAGTCATCCAGTACCAACTCTTAATATTGATAACCCTTAGTCAGAGACCAAATATTAAAACCCTTGTATTCAACTCCATGTGAAATCAAAAACACTCCAGTTGCACCATGTTCAAAGATATAAATGAGTTACATTTGTACTCAAGTCTAATTAATTTGCCACGGATCTTTAATTCAAGATGTAACTTTTAAGAGTGCAACTTTTCTTTTAAGGAAAAACTTTAGAGAGCTCCATTTTGTCTTGTAAAAAACCCCAAGGGTGTAAACTCACTTTGTAAAAATTGACCAAGAACATCATATAAAAAAACCCTTCAGACCTTAGTTTTATATATGAAAAATCTGTCATCACCAATTTTTTAACCCAGTGTTCTTTTAAGTAAACCTTAACTTCAGTACCAACATAATTCTTTAATCTGCATGTCACAAAATCTCTATTTGATTTTTCAGAAGTCCAAAGTCAATTCAAACAATGAACCACTGCCAAAGAATGGCCGTAGAGCTGTCGATTAGATAGACCCAAGCATATGCCCTTAAAGCATCATTATATGATTCAAATGTACTTCGTACAGCCTCACTTCAGTGATGCTGACCGTTTAGTCAAATACCAAATGATTTACCGATTAATGGTGTAGCATTTACTGGATCCGTGGGAAACAGCAATAATGTGTGAAATGTGAACCCATGACGGTGACAATGTGTGGTCAGAAGCGCTGCCTAAGACACCTCACTGACAGTTTTGATAAGCCCTAATGTCCTCATGTACATCCTGCACATTTCAGCTTGTAACCTACTTATGCACAGGTTTCTTACCTATAGCCAGACACAAGGCAGAGCTGGTCAAAAACATTCACCTGATTAAATAGACCAAATGGATGATCACTTTGCACATGTATGTACTGTTTTGTCCCAGCTCTGTCTCGGATGGCCTCAGCACCTGTCTGGAAAGAGGGGGGTTAACACAGCAGATCAACACTTACCCCATGCCTCGACCGCCGCGCCCTCTGTGCATCATCCCTCCACGGTCAAAGCCATCTCTGCCCCTGCTGTCCCCTCCGTACCGGGAAGCATCAGGGCCCCCATAGCCAGAGCCTGCACCCTGCCCATCCTGCCGGTAATTGTCTGGTGAGAAGAGCATTGAAGCATATCAGTCAATGTACCCAAGACACCAATCAAATGCAATTCATATTATTGACACTTTAATGTCGAAAAATCGATTTTAAAAGTCTGTACAATCCTCAAATACAAACAATTGTGATCATCAAAACCATGTCCAATACACTGAGCAACTAGTGAGCAAAACATTTGTACAATTTCAGCCAAACATTTGTTGGTTATTGTAGTTATTGGTGCTTTTTTATGAATTTACATAGTGAAAAGAGAAATGCAGTCAGTTTCGTATAAAATACTGATTTAATGTTTGTTTGAATCCAACTTAATGCTTTGTAATGACATTCCATGCCTTCATTTTGGCATAATTAATTTAACGAGTTACCGTACTACTACCCTGTAGACATAGCCGTGTTGACTGCAGTAAAATCCACTGATCCATGTTACGTAATAAATACTATGACCAGTTGAACAAGCAGAGGACATTGACTTTATGATGGACAACCCATCAGTTCATCCATTGTATCATATAGACTTACTGTAATGGTTGCCCTGGCTGTAGCTAGGCGGTCCACTCTGCTGGCTGTACTGGCTGGCTGGAGGCTGACCGTAAGAGCCGGCACTCTGTGGGGGGTAGGCAGGAGGGGCCTGCTGCTGCTGGGCCTGCTGCTGATATCCTCCTTGCTGCTGCCCATAGCTTGACTGCTGAGCCTGGTAACCAGCCTGTTGTTGGTTGTAGGTTGCTGGTTGAGAGTAACTACTCTGGTTGTAACTGGCAGGTTGGCCATTGGAGCTGTAACTACAAAATGAGAACAGTAAAGAAAAACACATGGGTATAAAACTGCTGATTAAACAATGCATACCTTTGTTGAGCAGCAGGAGTAGCCTGCTGACCATAGCCCTGGTAGGCAGACTGCGCAGAGTACCCAGACTGAGAGGCATAGGACTGGGTAGCCGCTGGCGTAGCAGAGGAACTATCATATCCACTGGCACCATAGCCTTGGGCAGACTGAGAGTAGCCATGAGCAGTACTGGACTGAGCAGCAGGATATCCAGCTGAGGGAAGAGCAAATATAAACAAATTAGAATAAGGGTTTGGAATAGCACCAAGTGCAGTGCTGCTGGACCCACTTGAAGCAGCCTGTCCATATGAAGATCCATACTGCTGCTGCTGTTGTTGCTGAGTGTAGCCTGCTGCCGAAGGAGTAGCCTGGCTGTAGCTGCTGTCTGCAGCAGGAGTAGAAGCAGCGGCAGGTTGTCCATAAGAGCTGTACCCCTGCTGCCCATAGCTCTGCTGAGGACATCAAAGCACACATGAGCACATAAATCCACACGAGCGTATTAACCAAATAAAAGCATACGACTACATAAATCAAATATAAAAAACATGTGAGCACATGTGAGAATGGCGGGAGAAGACGATTCGTGTATTGCTAACCTGAGCGGACTGTCCGTAGCCTTGTGAGGGCTGAGCGCTGTAGGCCGCGTACCTAAAACACAGTTTGGACAGATTAAAAAGCGCAAAGGCTACTAAAACATCATGTTACATGCACACTGTAAGCAGATGACTTACCCCTGCTGGGCCCCGGCCTGGCTGTAGGAGCTGTAATCTGCGAAGAAAGGCCCACAGTTAGCAAACGAGCTACACGTATGTAGGTCAGCAACGTTTTCAACACCCCTAACGTTAATAAAGGATATCCTCGAATGAAATACGACAAAACACTAGTGAAACATCAAAGTTATTTCACAAAATACTAAAACTACAGCGGCAGACATCAACTTCGATCAAAAAGAGCTGCGCGCCGGGGCTTTCAGGCCTAGGCCCGTACAGAAGAAAGCGCTCATTCGGACGCTGCGTGTGACTAAAACGAACAAAAATCCATACTTTCACGAATAATTCCAACAATGCGGAACAGACACATGTACATATCTCTGTTTAGAGCGCAAACAACCGTCTACAATGTTAAAAGTGGAACTTGCCTGGAGCTGACGCCATTTTGATGCACTCGTGCAGAGACCAGACACCGAACAAAGCGGCGAGGGGAGATACGGCGTGCTACAGGGAGGAGATCTCGCGAGACCGGAGCCACAGCGGCACACGGCTCATTATATTAAAATCATTGCACACGACGCGCAGAACATCTCGCGAGACTGAACCACTCACTGCGTCTTGTGACGCAGAGCGAAAACGCAATCCAATTGGCGATCAGGAGCTAAACAAACCTGCTTACGGAAGTGGACGTGTTTTAGTCATTGATGGTTTTAGTTCTATCTATATCAGTGGTTTTAGTTCATATATATCAGTGTTTTTAGTTCGGTACATTGAACCGGGCGAATGGATTTTATTCACCTATATAGTTGCGTTATTCACGAGACTCCATAAAACATTGTTTCAAGTGAAGCCAGTATGCTAGTCCTCATGTTTAATCACGTTGATATTCTGTTCTGCAGTTAATGCCAAACAATGATACCTCGCATATTGTCCCCATGGAGCTGGTTCGGTTCAAATCGCACCGGTTTCTTTTCGGGTTCGATTGTTTTACTTATCGTGATGCTGTCTATTCATGCCGGAGGGATCCAAGCAAGTCTCAGTTTGGGACCTGAAGGGAATCCTCCGAGGTTCAGGGGTAAGAATGTTTGATTTTTTATTACGTACTGAGCCATTTACGTCCCCAACCATATCTATATTTTCTAGAAAAATAATGTTGTGTACATGTACAGAATATCAGTAATGGTCTATTAAGTAACCAAGACTATGATTCCTAAAAATATATGTCATTTTTTTGTAATTTTGCTATGTCCCCATTGCAGTTTTGACTATTTAAATAGAGAAAATTACCAATATAGTACAGTCAAAAAATACTGATTTACTGCTGTTACCTGGGTTTAGTGTCCACTGTGTTGTATTCAGTGTGCATCCCTATAAGTATCTTAGAAAAACCTTGAATCTTCAACTGGACAGGGTTGGTTGAGTAGAGGACATTTCTCTTCTTCTCGCAGAAGCTTCTTCCCTGGCTCTTGGTCAAGAATGATACAGCCAGCAGAGAAGACCATTCAAAAGTTCAATTTTGGTATAGCTTGATGGATATTTTTTTCTTAAAATCTGTTTACAAAGAGGTATCAATCAAAACAACATTAAATTCTTCTA
>JAADKR020000003.1:13534540-13549089 GCA_011763505.2 Lythrypnus dalli
CACACACACACACACACACACACACACACACACACACACACACACACACACACACATAAAATCATGACTCACAGTGGACATGCACCTGAGATGAAAATTTCAGGTACAATAAGATGGAGGACTTGCAAAATCGCAGGGTGTTCAAATACTTATTTTCCTCACTGTATATACAGTAGTGTTCATTGTGACTAACCTGATTAATCCAGATTTTTAGTATTTTTTATTGCTACAAGGCAAACAAGATACCAGTAGATGCAGTAATTGGGCAATTAGTTGAAAGGGGTGTGTTAAAAAAATAGTAGTGTCTGTCGTTGACTTTACAAACTCAAAACTATATTATTCAAACCTTTTTGTTTCTAGGATTTAGCGATCCTGTAAATCACTGAACTAATATTTATTTGTATGACCACAGTTTTTTATAACTGCGTCAGATCTATGTGGCATGGAGTCAAACAATGTGTGTCACCTTTCAGCTCCTACTCCACTCCAAGATTCTTTAACAACATTCCACAATTCCTTTACATTTCCTGGTTTTGTTTCAAAAACAGTATTTTTTATGTCATTGCGCAAATTCTTGATTGGATTAAGGTCCGAGGATTGGACGGGCCAAATTTACAAGATTTTTTTAGTTTACTCATGTGTCTGGGGTCATTGTCTTGTTGAAACAACCATTTCAAAGGCATGTCCTCTTCAGCACAAGGCAACAAGAGCTCTTCAAGTGTTTTGACATATGCAAACTGATCATCATCCCTGGTATGTGATAAAGAGGCCCAACACCACAGTAGGAGAAACATGCCCCTATCATGATGCTGGTACCACCAGCTTCACTGTCTTCACTGTGGACTGAGGCTTGAATTCAGAGTTTGGGGGTAATCTCACAAACTGTTTGCAGCCCTTGGACCCATAGTGAACAATTTTACTATCATAACTCCCCAAAATGTTCCTCCATTTCTTTTTAGGCCAGTTCATGTGTTCTTTGACAAATTGTAGCCTTCTGTACTTGCCTTTTTAGTCACATTGGACTGCTATTATTTTTAAACGCTACTGTATGTTAAGGGAAACTAGATGTATGTGACCAGAAAATGGAAAAAAAAACTTTTTGCGTTTGTATCAGAGAATAAGCAAAATCCGCTCATCCAAACCGAAATGATAAGTAATGAAACCCAAAATGACAAGGTGTAATAAAAAAAAGAACATTTTAATACATTTTCAAGATTATTTCCACATTCATAAAAAGTGTGAAATGGTTACACAGCAGGTTACAACAAAACAACATATATAAATAATACACCTTATTAAAAACATTGTAGCAGTCATCAATGTATTCAAGTTCATAACAGTTTAAAATGAATGATATTTTGCATAGTGTTCTTAAAGTCTTGCATGATTTCTGTTTTGGTTCTTCAAAACATTTTATTAAGCAACAAAAATGTGTAAAAGAAAACAAAAAGACACCAGACCACGACACATCACTGACATGGCTGCATAATCAGAATGCACAACATGATATAAATATTTCACAAAGTAAATGCATATTCACTGTTAGGAGACCATACATGCTTCAAAAACAATGACAAAAAACCCCAAAACAAAAACAGAATCATTAGCACTATATCTGATTCAGAAAATATTTTAAATAGGCCTGTAAATGACATGAAGCCATTTTGCACAGCATTCAAACACGATATTATAAAAATTGGTATACATTTAAACGATATGTACAAAGTGGCAAGCAAAAGGAAAATTGAATTTTTAATAATAGACAGCATATGGCATATTGTATAGAGATAGTTCTGTTGAATGTACAGGGAAGCTCCAGGTTTGGTCAAATGCCTTTTTAATGCCTTTACGGTGAAAATTAATGCCACTATTGACCTGCATCGTTGTTGTAAATATCATTCAAAATAATGTATTTAAAAGTGCATCACAACTGCCAATATAGTAGGGCTGCACAATATATTGCAAAAAATATATCGCAATATCAGGTGATGCAATATACATATTGCAACATCACTAAATCTTTCATCTGATCTGAAAAAATGATTGAAAAACCACAGTTTTAGTTCATATAATGTTCAAATTTAACTTTGTTTAGTCCTGATTTTGTCTTTTGTGTTTTGTTTTGGTCCTGATTTTGTCTTTTGGGCCTTGTTTTAACATAATTTGCTGAAAATGTATGATATGTGTTTGAATTGAATTACACTGAATAGAAACAGTTTATTAAAGTATCGCAATTATATTTTTATTGTAATATTGCACACTTGTATCACATATCACAAGTGTTTTCAACATTGTGCAGCCCTACAATATAGTAAATAAAATAATGACATTCTGTTTATTTTTCGCTAAATGTTTGTTGGCTACATGATCAGTTCATGTGCGGGACTTGCTTTATTTTTTAGTTGTATTTTGTCACTTAAAATAAGATAATAAAACATGTTGCAGTTAAAATTGAATAATGAATCTCACATTGATGAAAAAACATGGATTTTTCTCATTTTAAACACACAGTTTTATTTCATTGGCAGTTTTTTCAGTCAGAACGGCTCTAGTAATTTTAAATGATGACAAGATCATATTTTGCAGTGCAGAAGCTCAATAAAAATATACCTAAAGAATAGGACTATGCACCAAGAGCACTATTGTCAGTATTAAGACACTGCACATTTATAGAAAAAAATCAATTGTATCTACAATCAACTGTAGATTCCTGACATAAATGAGGAAAAAATGTATTGCAAGATTTCTGTCAATTTATGTTTTCATATAAAAGTAATGAATTTTAAGCCTAAAAATGCACAAAATTGTCAATGTTTTTGTTTACAAAATCTGAAACATGGATTGAGCCAGGTTTAAATCAATGTGTTTATTTTGTAGATATATTGGTTACAAAGACTTTTTCAGAGGGGATTTTGGATCTTGTTTAGTTTTAAAATAAGCTGTATTAGTTGAAAAATCTGTAAAAAAAAAAAAACAAAAACAAAAAAATCTCTAAACAGTCCCATTGGCTGTTCCCACCTGGAGGAGGGACTACCCTGTTTACCCAGAAAAGGAGTCGACAAAAGCCACTGTTAAACCATCTGCATTGTTTGTAAAAGGCTTAAGGCGTGACATTGCAAGTGAATAGGGAAAATTTGAAATTGTTGGTTAAGATTACTGACATAAATCTGAGAAAAAAGTGAATTTCAAAGTTTTCAGTAATTTCGTTTTCATTTTAAGTGTAAAAATGTCCAAATTTGCCAATATTTTCAGCCTCAAAATCTGAAAAATGGATTGAGCAAGGTTTAAAACTAACATGTGGTACTTTTTAACAACACAAAAAGAACCCCCCCCCCCAAAAAAAACAAAAACAAAACAAAAATAAAACATTTTTTAATGTGTATTTGACCTTTTAGTGACCCAGGGGCTATGGGTGGTTAGTATGACACCTTTACTTTGTCGCGTGGGATATACAGTAGATGAAAAGGCCGCCACGTTCAAAGTGACCTCCTAGATTTCTCAGACTTCCTTGCCATAAAAGTCGCAATATGCATCGCAAAGGGAGAGTTTGACCTTTTTTTTGCTATATTTCTACTATACTAATGAGCAAAGCACCAGTATCTGACTCAAAAGTAAAGCTTTGCTCCAGTATCTGACTGATGAGAAAAGTTTTGATCCAGTATCTGACTGATGAGAAAAGCTTTGATCCAGTATCTGACTGAAAAATAAAGCTTTACTCCAGTATCTGACTGACTGAGTAAAGTTTTTCTCCAGTATCTGACTGATGACGTAAATTATTTTCTTTTTCAGCTTTTGTGTCATTTCTCTTTCATGTGCAGCCATCAGTGACAGCATCAAATGGGAAGGGAATTTATTTCAGATTTACAGGACACCCATGCAAGGAATAATCAGTCTCTTTTTAGCTCTGCATATGACACTGAAAGTGTTTTTATCTGCTCTCTTCAATATACATGTAATTATTTAGTGACAACATTTGTTTTTTCTTTTTTGATTTTATCTGCCTTCCTGTAATTTCAATGAATTGGACCCCATCTGTGTATTATTAGGATTATAAATAATTAGTTTAAGCTGTGTAGGGAATAATGAGTCTCATCTGTGTAAGGATTAATTAGTCTTGCGTATGCTTTAATTCTTTTAGAATGAGACATTTGTTGCCTAAAATGTACCTTTGCTCCAGAAGCTTTTTGTGCTGTACTCATTTCTGCTTTGCACCATTTTGATTAAAGCTGAAAATGTTGTTCTCAGTGATATGAAAGTAAAGTCAGTTGTTTAACTGCAACACATTTCATATTACTCATAGCATCAGAAATTGATTTTGTGTTCATTGACAATATTATTAAAACATTTACGTTGGATGGGGCTGCTTGATTATGGAGAAAATTAAGATTAGTTTAATTTAAATCACAATTATTCAAACAACTATGGATTTGTCATCCAAAATGTTACAAGAAAAAAGCTCTAAAAGTTCCATGCACAAATGTTCCACCCGAGTAAAAGGTTCAGTGCATTTTTCTCCATCATTTAGTTATTTTGTTAATTGACTTGTCCCGAGCCATGCTGCCAGTCTTTTCCACACGCTTCACTCCTCACGGTCACCAGTCGAGCGGGCAGACAAACAGAAAGTGAAAGACAAACACTGCACATTTTCTGTCTCTAACATATAATGCTGCAAAAACACAAATGCAAGGGTTTCCAAAAGTACATAAAAAGCGTAATAAGTCCCCTCTAAAATAATCACCCAGATGTTCTTTGCAGCAGGTGCACCATATCAGACAACTATGGGCATCGAAATAATTGTTTGCTATCTGATACTGATACTGCAAATGTATACAGCTGGTAAGACAGCTCATCTGGTGAGGAGGTTGTTAGCCTGCTCCATGGAATTTCCCAATAGCTTTTAGCATTAGCCATCAAACATAGCAAATTATGAACAAACCAGATGTTTTCAGCTGGTATCAACCCATTAACCACATTCAGGAGATATCGAAGCCTCGTTAGAAATCATTACTAAATGCACAGAACTTTTGAGATTAGAAAAAAATTAGTGTAAAAAAGTGTCCTCTGAGGTAAAGACTACATTATGCAGTATTTAGTTACGTTTATGATTTTTGGGGCGTTGGATACACATCCAGTGGCCACTAAACATCATAATATGTTAATAAGCCATAAAACAGATATGTCATACCTTGCTATACTTTAATATAGGGACGGGCTTCTCCGTTCATTTGTATCGGGATAGAATGTAGTCTTTACCTTGGACACTTTTCAACGCTATTTTGTTTAATCTAAAGTAGGGCTGCGCAATTTGTTGCAAAAAATAATGTATTGCAATATCCATATTGCAAAATATTTTTTTACCTGCTCAGCTTTTTTGTTGTTGAACTTTTAAAGGTGCAAAAGCTCAATATCAGTCCTAATTTTCGGAATTTAGTTTTATTTAGCCTTGATTTGGTCATGAATTTGTCTTTTGTGCCTTGTGGCTTTTGACATAATTTGCTGAAAACGCAAGATAGATAAACTTAAATTGAACAGAACCTAAAGAAGTGAAACAGTAAAATATCACAATAATATCGTTATGGTAATATTGGACACCTGTATCGCATATCTCATGTTTTTCATGCAGCCCTAATCTAAAGTACTGTGGTATGAAAAAGTTTGGGCACCCCAATCATTTATAAATCATTGGCTGTTTGGATCAGCAATTTCAGTTAAACAAGCCATATAGCAGACAGAATTATAGAATTTACAGAACGTGTGCAATAATTATTCAAACAAAATTAGGCAGGTGCCTAAATTTGGGCACCCTTGTTATTTTATCGATTTGAATATCTTTAGCAGTAATTATTGGATCACAAAATTGGTTTGTTAAGCTCACTGACCTTTGACCTCCATACACAAGTGAATCCAATCATGAGAAAGAGTATTTAAAGCCAATTGCCAAGTTTTTCTCCTCTTTGTGTCTTCACTGAAGAGTAGCGAAAAGGGAGCTTCAAAACAACCCTAAACTGACCTGAAAACCAATATTGTTCAATGTCATGATTTAAAGGAAGGATACAAAAAGCTACCGGTACCTAAAATATTTCAGCTTCAGTTTCCACTGCAAGGAACATAGTGAAGAAATGGAAGAATGGAAGAAATGGAGAAAATACAGGCAAAGTTCTAGTTCAGGCCTGAAATGGCAGGACAAGAAAAATCTAAGATAAGCAGAAGGATAGTGAGAACAATCACAGTCAACCCACAGACCAGCTCCAAAGACCTACAGCATTTTCTTGCTGCTGATTGAGTCACTGTGCATCACTCAACTATTCAGCTGACTTGCACAAGGAGATGCTGCATGGGAGAGTAATGCAGAAGAAGACTTTTCAGCGCACATGTCACAAACAGAGTCAGAGGTTTGCTAAAGCACATTTGGACAAGCCAGCTTCATTTTGCAATAAGGTGCTGTGGACTGATCAAACTAAAATTGAGTTTTTTGGACATAACAAGGGGCAGTATGCATGATGTAAAAATAACACAGCATTCCAAGAAAAATGTGGTTGTGGTTCCATCCTGCTGTGGGGCTGTGGCCAGTGCAGGTACTGGGCATCTTGTTAAAGTTGAGGGCCGCATTGATTTCAGTCCATATCAAAAGATTCTTGAGAACAATTTTCAAGAATAAGTGACAAAGTTGAAGTTGCACCAGGACTGGATGTTTAAACAAGACAGCAACCTAAACACTGCTCAAAATCTACTGAGGTGTCATGCAGAGAAACAAGTGCAACGTTCTGAAATGGCCATCTCATCCCAGACCTGAATATTATTCAAAATCTGTGATTCAATTTAAAGCAGACTGTCCATGCTTGGAAACCATCAACCCTGACTGAACTGGAGATAAGTTTTGTAAGGAAGAATGGTCCAAAATACCTTCAGCTAGAGCTATAGAAAATGCTTAGAGACTTATTTCTGCAAAAGGAGGATCTGCTAAATATGAATGCATTTTTTTCGCCCACATTTTTGCACCTGCTTGATTATGTATAAATAATTATGGCACACTTTCTGTAAATCCTATAAACTTCATTCAACTTTCAATTCTCAAATATCTGACTTTGTTCGTCTGCTATAGGATATATTTAACTGAAATGCCTGAACCAAACTACCGAGGATTTATAAAGGAAAATCATGAGGTTCATCAGGGGTGCCCAAATCTTTTCATACCACTGTACAATCCCAAGAGGTCTGTATATTTATTAATGATTGAATGATGTTCTAACGAGGCTTTGATATGTCCTGAATCTGGTGGATAAGTTGAAGCCAGCATAAAACATCTGGTTTGTTCATAATGTGCGATGTTTGGCTAATGCTAACAACTACATGGAAATTACATTGACCGGACTAGGTGTTTTGCCAACTGCACACATACATCAGGATCGAATGAAGTTTCTAAGAGATCTCCCTCCCATTCCCCAAAGTCCCAGTGATAGAAGACAAGCTGCAGAGTGGTTATCACTGGAGATTTTTCTGCTTGGATTCCCTGAGCTGTCTCCTTCCAAACATACAGGTGATGTAGCCTGGGTAATCTTCCACACAAAGAAAGTCAGTCTGGTGTTCAGCTCCTGTCAAATTAGTCACGGCAAGAAGAATAGTGTGTCAAAATTTCCGTAAAGGGCATGTGTCTATGATTTTATACCATGGAAAGTATTAGGAGCATTTTTGCTCCGTACAACTCAAGAGATACGAAGCCTTCAGGGTCTGCAGGATTTCTAAAAGCCTGAATGAAGCATAATGTAGTTCATTTAACTGCGATGAATATGGCATGATTCAATAGTTTTCAGGTGAATTTAGCTAAATTAACCATTTGAATCTTCTAAGCACCTCATGATGTTTTTCACATGTCAGCAGCAGTGAATTGTTTCATTTGCATGTTTGAGTAATCCTACGAAAATGCATGCTTACTGTATACATCAGAATGCAGTGAAGTCCCCCAATCTTTGTAAAGTCCAAACACCACCAGATTTGATTTAATTGTAGATACAGACTGCAACATGTCATACTTGTGGGCGTGGCTTCGCTGAGGAGAAATGAAGCTTGTTTTGGGAAGTTTTCACATTTTATAGATGTTTTCTGGTGGATGATAAGCATATGCAGTACTCGGGTTCTTATGATTTTTTCTGTATAGAAAGTCCAGTCGAAATACTTTCTTTCTAAATAAGGGACATTTTATATTTTGAAAAAGCCTGATGCAAAAAAACAAACACGTAAGAAGTGCATAATGATTTTTGTTATTGAATAATGCAGTAATACGTTTAACAAGACTGTCAATGATGTTTTACTGTGGCAAACATACGCTTCCTCATTGGCAGCTATCATGTCATGTTCTGCTGTAGATGGAGAAAAAAAGGAGCTGATGTTGCATGCACCTTTAACTTGTGTGGCATTTTGGGCATGTCAGTAGCGGCGTGCGGAGTCAGGTCATTTTCACGTCCTCACTTTGTACCTCTCTATTTCTTTAGGTGAAAGAGGAGTTATTTTGTCCTGTTGTTACCCTCCTCTGGCAGCTTCAAATGTGACCATTCGAAATGAAACGTTTGAAGTCGTCTAAATCTGTGGCAGCCATGTTAGAAACGTAGGCCTTGGGAATCATTTTTGTTGGCAGAAGGAAAATAGCACCCTCTGCTTGCATTTTTATTTAAGTATGTTAATGTTGCAGCTTGACATTGCAGTGAAACCAAGCAGTACCAGACTGACTTTCACTGTAGAATGCTATGATGTGCAGTATGTCTAACCAGGCTACAGATGAGGTACAGGGTTCCCACAAGTCTCTGAAAGCCTGCAATGTCACTTCTCCAGGTTGGTTCCCATTGGGAGTTGTTACAAATTCATAATGGGATCCATGGAAAAGGTGGTCTATTTCCCCCGAATCTTGGCATCAGGAGTGAGGAGAGCAGACAGGCGTTGAGGAAGGGACCCAGAACGTTTGTCCCTGTAGAAGCTAGGGGGCGCTGTTCCAAAGCCTCCATCACCAGACCCCAGATCAGGCTCTGTGGAAGAGAGGAAGCTGTTGGAATAACCCTCCTCTTGTACCTTCCCTGAGATAAGGTCATTTTTTAAATATTGCACACTGCAAAAATCTTTTTTTTTCTAATCAAGTGAAACTGACAGATTGAGAATATTAATCTTTTTTTCACATACTAAGATTAGTTCTTAAATATTGTTCTACTTGTTTCCAGATATTCTTTCTAGAGCTGTCTTACATAGATAATAAATCTTATTTTAAGCAGAGATCATTTTACACTAGATCAAGCTATATCTGGCTGTAGTTGCCAAAACCAATGGATAGTAAGACTTATTTCTTGTTTTATTTGCGGATAGTGAGAATTTTTTTCTTCTTTTAAGGTTTACTTTGTGAATAACTTTAACTTGTTTATAGGAGACATTTTTCTTGTTTTCACATTGTTGTCTCGAGGTTATTTGTGTCTTAATCAATACAATACAAATACTTACATAAATAGCTATCTGACATATCTTAAACCAAGTATTTCTCTGTACTCTATTCTTTATTGTATTTGTTCTCTATTTCTATTCTTTTTTGGTGTGTATAGTACACTAGAAATGAGCACATTTAGGTCTGCACCTAAATCTTGATATGCAATATTTACTAAAATCAAGAAGCTTAAAACAAGATTTTCAGCATTTTGAAGATTGTGTTTTTTAAAGAATTCTTGTGCAAAAGTGCAAAAGTCTGGCAGATCATTTCACAAAAATTTTTGAGAACGGGCTCTTTTACAATGTATATATAGATTCAGTTGAAGTTCAGTAATGAGTCCCATCTCTCCAGATTGTCTCGCTCACATTTGCTCCTGGCGTTGCGCGCGTAACGTCTTATAGAGTCAGGTTATACACAGAAATGCACACAAGCGCGAGGAGCCCATGAGCTACAAATGCAATACTGACTGTCAACGGCGCATTTCAGCCTCTTTCTCCTCTTCCCTTCACTTTCGCCTTTTTGCTGGCCGCACATCACTGTAGCCAGTGCTATAGCGCCAGCTCTGTGTGAGAGACGGCGATGTGCCACACATGCTCCGCCCACACGCACATGCTCTGCTCACACGCACACTTGAAGAAACAAAATATGAGAAAAAGGAAGCGGGTCGAGTCATAGAATACATCCCTCGACCTCTTCACTCTGTTTCTGTCCTTCAAAGAGTAGTTTGTTGTTGTTAGATGCAGCCAAAAAGCTGACTTTATCGAGTCTAAAGCGTTACCGTGTAGCTCCTGTCACTCAAACAATACTTGAACTGATGCAAAACTTTATCAAAAACACTTGTAGGCTGCATTTATCAAGTTGAAAATGTCATTTTTTGTTGCATTATGCATTTTTGTTTAGTTTTACTAAAGATATTATTTGTAAATTATTTTAATATTTAATTATTAATAATTTCCTGAAAAAAAACTGTCCCCTCAGACAGAGTTTTTTATATCAATAATGAAGGAAGTAATTAGCCTGGTTAAACACCTGACTAAATCACAAGTGAGATTTAGTCTGGGGAAGAAGCTAAAATGAGGCGTGGTTAACGACCGTCCAGAGCCATTTATTGGCCGATGCAAGTGTCTGTCATAAGCGTCTGTATGCTGCTGTTACGATGCGTTCCAGGCGACTATGTTTCCCACTTGGAAATGACCTCAGAGCCTTTTGGCTGAATAAACTTGTATGTAAACACAACGGCTTATGCTATAACAGGAGCTAATACGATGTTATGTGGACTTTTTCTCTCCGTAAATCCGAGTTTGAGTGGCTCTAATGCATTTTTCTCAGTTGGAAGTTTCCAAGTTCCGAGTTGCCTGGAACGCACCATTAACCACCTACATCCGCCTTACCTGATGACGTTTGCAGCGCGACGGAATTAGACGAGGAAAGCTTATTATTATTATGGCTTATTATTATTATTATTTTTTTTAAAACACGGTAGTAAAGCTACATCGAAAGAGAGCTTCATGTCTGCTGCCATCTTAGATCCGGAAGCATAAAAAAAAAACTACAAGCTCAAAGTGTCACAAAGTACACGTCATCGGCTTGTGATTGGTGCCGGACAATTTGGATGCTAGCCTTTAGCATGCTAGCTTCCTCGCCAGACCACAACTCAGAGAGAAACGAAACGCAGCGGGAGGAGCGGGATGGGCGTGCCCAGGCTAGGAAGTAATAGTAATCAATATTTTCGATAGAAAGAAGGATGGTAATGCTGAGTTATGTAAAACTGCCGTCGAGCGTTTTATGACTGCACGTTTTCCTCCACTGACTGTCGAACAGAAGGGTTCATAGGAAGTTTATTTTTGTTAAACTTATGTTTGAAATCCTCAGCTCCGTCCTCCAGCTGACACAGACAAAGGGGTTGATGCTGCGAAGGCGATCACACTTTTTTAGTAGTTTGGCTCATAATACTAAAAAACGCTGACACAAATTCTTATTTCACTGAATTACACTGCTATATTTCGCTGCAGATGAAAATTTTTACTGAGGATGTTGCTCAGAAATTAATATTATGTGCCTGCACAGCTGTATCTTCAATACAAGAAGGGACACTTTATTTGATCATGTAAACAGAGAATATGAGTCCTCCGAGTTCCCGAAAACTGCCATAACCGGAAAATGGCTAATAACCAGGAAACTCAAGTGCATAGAAACATGCTCAATGATGCGTTCCAGGCGACCCATAACTGGGATTTTTACCTCTTGAACATGACGAGATCTGACCTCAATTAACTCATGTGTAAACACAACAGCTAATGCTTTAACAGGAGCCAATAAGACGTGAATATTTTGTGGTTTCCCCGCAGCAGGTATAATTCAAAGCATGCTAAACAAAGTTGTAGTGAAGGCTGTGACCAAAAGCAAAGGTTCACATTCCTGAGGCAGTGTTTTATCACGAGTTACACTTGTCCAATGGCTAGGGCTGTCAAGATTTTTTTGAGTCACGATTATTGTGAGAGGAAATTTTTGTGATTTTACATTTATTTACAATTATCGACCTTGAATATTTTTAAAATATGACTTTTAGTTTCTGTGTTTAAAATGCTACACAGTAAAGTAGAAAATATACATGCTCAATGCTTCATAAATATTGTATAACATATATAAATGTTCATGGAAAAATAAATATGCCATAAATAAATACAGTACTGTGAAAAAGTGTATGCCCCCTTCAGGCCCCTTTCTTATTCTTTGTTGTATTTGTCACACTTAAATGTTTCTTATCCTCAAACGGATAAGAAATATAGCACAGAGACTATTTTAGGAAATTCAAAATGCTGTTTCCAACGATTATTACATTTATTAACAAATAAAAATCCACTTGTCTGGTGATATGTGAAAAAGTAAGTAAGTGTCCCCTCTGTGATTAACCAGCTTTTTTGACATTATGAGTACAGTTTCATTGCCAGAAGCAGTGTGATCGTCAAGGGCTGCTTTGCTGCTTCAGGATCCGGACAACTTGATGCCATTGATGGAATAATGAATTCTGCTGTCGACCAAGAAATTCTGGAGGAGAACGTCCGACCATCAGTTCATGTCCTCAAGCTTAAGCCTTCTTGGGTCATGCAGCAGGACAAGAATCCCAAACAAAAGAGCAATTCCACTTCTGAATTGCTCAAAAAGAACAAATGTAATTTTTTGGACTGGTCAAGTCAAAGTCCAGACTGAAATCTAATTGAGATTCTGTGGTGTGATCTTAAATGGACAATTCATGTACACCCCTCCAATACGGCTAAGTTAAAACAATTCTGCAAAGAACAGTGGGCTAAATTTCCTTTCTTGCAATGAGAAAAACTCATCATCAGTTATTGCAAATGCTTGATTTCAGGTATTACTACAAAAGGTGGCACAAAAAGTGATTTAGTTCAGGGGGCATTAACTTTTTCACACAGACCAGCTGACAGGTTTGGATTTTTCTTTCTCTAAACAAATGTGATAATCAATTGGAAACTGCTTTTTGTCTATACAGGGATCATCTTTGTGTGATGTAAAAATTGGCTTGATGATCAGACACATGTATAAACTTAACATAAACTTTTTCACAGCACTGTAGATGTTTTGTTTATAACATTGATGCAAATATTAATTATTTAGTCTATTATTATTATTATTATTATTAGGCTACTAACTAGTCTGGGCTATATGTTTTTAAAACTTGTGTGCCTGTTTAATTTGTTGTCAGATGTTTTGATAAACATATGAAGGAATGGTATGTAACTCATTTGAGCAGCTGATTTCCATGTGATCTGTTTCCCTCTGGTTTGAACTTTTTATTTATTGCGCTCTTTATTATCTGTACTACTTATAGGGAAGGAGCAGTTGGCAGCTGTTTTGTTTCCATCGCCATGGGACCCATCTCCAGAAGTCGAGACTCACTTGATTAGAGGATTAACCTATTGTACACGTTTTTGATCATAGTTGGAGCCCCCCTGCTGTGGAGGCAGAGTGTATGTTACCTAGTGTATGTGGAGAGTGGAGGTGTGTTACCTGGCCAGATGATGGCCTCCAGCAGTGTCACCCTACGAGCCAGAAGCTCCAGGTCTGCCTGCAGCTCCTGGATCATCTGCAGGCTAACGTCCTACACACACACAGACCGCTCAGGACCGAACCAGCCTCGACTAGTCAGCCCCGAGTCCAGGGGCCAGTCCTGGACCCATTAGCCCTCACACTAAACAGAGACCTGGTCTGGTCAAGCCCAGACTGAGACTGAAGCCCCTAGGATCTGTGCCCTGCCTGTGTCCTGTGCAATGGTCAGACTGGACTCGCCTTAAGCCGCCTGCCTTCGCTCTCACTCACCATGGATACCGATCATAGTCTCGAGGATTAAAACCCTCTCAGCTAAGATCTTCAACGCCTCTCTGATCTGATGTATGCCGTCTCCCTGTGAAAATAGATACAGCAGTGAGCAGGCACAGGCAGCAGTTAGGGGGTTAAGTCCAATCCCAACAGCATTGTCCACATACACTGGTTACTACACTAGCTATTACAGTGGTCAGAAGTGATTCTGGACCTCATTCTCATGCATAGACAGACATAGATTTTATTCATATCGGGGACTCATGCCATGTTCAACAAGCCAATGCTGAAAGTTCTACAGCTTTACAAACAGTTAAACCTATGCAGTTGTTTAGACACTGTGGGCGAGATCTTGAGGGTGCAAACGCACATGAGTGGGCGGTTACGAAACGGGACATTGACATAGATGCTGGAGAACGGAAGGAGAAGCGCAGGAAGATTACAGGAAAAAAACAGTGACCCAGACTTGAACCATTACCAGACGTACGAGTCCGACTCGAACAGAACCTGCCTCCTTTCCACTTATTCACAGCCGCTCCGCAGCGCGAGGAAACGAATGAAGAGCGCTGCACACTGTCACGGACAGTGCGCGTGCTGTCCATGACAGTGTGCGTGCTGTCCGTGACAGTGCTCATCATCTCTGATGGAGAATAATTGAGAAGGAGGTCGGGTATCTGAAATAGAGGCAGCTCACTGGATGAGTTACATAGAGAAAGTTTATTACCTTATTACAGGCCTGGAGACAGTG
>JAADKR020000003.1:13653522-13673834 GCA_011763505.2 Lythrypnus dalli
TTCTTTTTCCAAGAGCAAGGAAGAGGCTTCTGCGACAAGAAGCGAAACGTCCTCTACTCAACCAACCCTGTCCAGTTTAAGATTCAAGTTTTTTCTACTATGACCACTACCTGGACGACTGAGAGTCTACACAAACGTAATGAACCAAACTTTCAAAAAGTGTGATTAGTCTGATTTAAAAAAAAATAAATAAAAAATTACAGCATTAGTTTTAATTTAAAGCTATGAAGGAAATGTTCAATCACATTTTTCTGCTCTAATACTCTAATACTAATAAAGGCTACACTTGACATGTTTTTCCTTTTTCTCAGAACTCATTTTGAAAAAGACTAAATAAAGACATTATTGTTCGTCATTTTACTTTCAGGACAACACTGTCTACTTTTTTTGAAGGTCACCAAATTATTTTTCTGTACTTTATGAACAGATAAATATTAGGGCTTGAGTGAGACTCATATGTACAATGGTGGATTCTGTGTTCACTGCCTCTGGAATTTGACTTTGGGAGAAACATGTAAAGTCAGCAGAGGATTTGCTTGTGCTGGCGTTTTCCCCCCAAACTGATTCTGTTTTCTTTGCTTAAATATCATCCAAAGCCTATTCTAAAGTCTGCAGAACAGTAAATGTTTTAGTCAAAGTAATTTATTGGGGCTGCCCCAGGTTGTTGATTGTTAAAAAAAAAGTTTTACATATGATTATGCCAAATTTAAGGCCTTAAAAGCATTAAATATGATGAATAAAGATTTATTTTTAGTACTTCTTAAATTTTTATCTTCATTTCAGTATTCGTTACTCTGGGGGAAAAAAATGCCAATCTTTCTTTAACACTAGAACTCCCCGAAGCACGCCTTTAGGCTTTTCTAAATGCCATGCCCAGAGTGCAGTCTGTCATTTTTTCCCTTTTTTTTTGCACAAACAAAAAGTATATACATATGTACATATATACATAAATATGTAGCCTTCTACATTTTTGAACATTCAACACTCATGTCAGTCAAAACCTGCTCAAAATCTGCATCAACAGCCTTAATCTAAGCACTTTTGCGGCAATTTGTCTTGTAAGATGGCAATTTTTCCAGTGTACTTAAGATTTTTGTCAAACTATGCTTTAAAATAATGTTTGGTTTTTGAATTGTTGTACCGGTACTTGCTTTTTAAAATCATTACGACATTTTGCGTCTGAGCAATTTTGTGTAAAAATGTTTAAAATACATTCTTCAAATTGTCCAAATGCATCCTTTTGCTTATAATCGATTTATTTTCACTTGGAGCATGTTATATCTCATTATCATTTGATTAAATATGATATTTATTTACATTGTCTATAAAATAAGAGAACAATGTATCAATTGGCCCACAATAGTAGCTATAAATTTCACTGAGAGCATTCAAAAGGTATTAAAAAGTCAATTTCAATTCGCCAAGCCTGTTTATTTTCGAATTGTCATTGTTTTCTGGTTGGCTTAGTGCCTGTGTACCATATGGTTTTTTCTCGTGGCCAGGAGCCCTTCATTGGTTTCCACATGGGTTTCCCCAGGTGTTGCTCCACTACTTTTCCATGCTTGTTTTTTGCGCCTCGCAGGTTCCTGGGGGAGATAACAGACTCCCTTCTATGTAGTGATGGTAAAACACCTACAAAAAACTAGAAGATCTTGGCCACAGTAATGGAAAAATGTTTATTGGAGTTTGTTGCAGGCAAAGAGTTGAAGCGTGAACTGAAATGTTAAACTTTATTTGATCAATTACAATTGATTAATCTGTAATCCCTGGGTTTAAATTTGCATCTTTGATCCAGGGAGTGTCCTATACGTGAAATGAAATGAAAATGTTTTTCCTAATTTGGTGATTTTTTTTTTCTGCTTTTGCAGGTACATCACTTGTACAGAGTATACAAACTTCTATGGGGGGAAGCGTGTTGGTAGGTCAAAGATAATACTCTGATTACTTTTGATCATCAATATTGCATCTTTACTTGGCAAGAATGTGGCTCAGTGCACATAACATTTACCCTTTAAAATCAACCTGAATTGACTCCCGACAAATTATTCATGAAGAAGACAATATCAGTGCAGCCCCAGCCTCATTGAAAAAGGTATTCATACTAAATACCAAAAAGTATTTTAAAAAAATTGAGCATTGAGCACTACAAGCTAATGCTATAACACTGACGAAGACTCTACAAGACATTAAGAATCTCAGCGTAAGTGTTTATGTTACTAGGGCTGCCCCTGAGCCAAAAATCCTTAGTTGACTAAAAAAAAGGAGCATTAGTCGACTAAAGAGGGTGTGGCATGGCGCTGAAAAAAAATCTCTGAAAACATCACCATTACTTCACATCAAAACTTCCTCATTTCATCACAAACTTATGTGACTCAAACTGAACTCACAAGACACAAAGTCACAGGGGCTTACACTGTAGACACTTTAAGAAAATACAACTGCGCGTGTGTTAAAAAGAGACATGAAGCTCACCATCAGGTCTCGAATCCAGCCATTCACTACTGCTTTCTGCTGCTGTAGGTCTACATCCGTGTAGACTGCTGTCCTCAAACATTCATATAATCCAAATCAAGCAGTAGTTTTCCTCTTCCATCATCGTCCCATGATCTTAAATGTCCTCCCAGGTCCGACAGCATGGTCTCCCTGTGCCACGATCTCCCAGGAAGATCATGCGCTTTAATGTGAAATACATTGCACTCCGTATCTTCTGTGTCTTATCATGCCGCCTAATTTCATCAACTCATGGTCTGGAGAAACCGTGTATAAAGACGCCCACAGTCTAAGACACTGAGCTGCTGACACGCAGTGGAGAGCGCTCCTTGCAGAGCGTCTATCCACAAAGTTTTTTTTTAATAAAATCATTTTACAGAATAAAACTAAAATGCATCACCTGTCTGTTAAACACTATTTGTTTCAACTATGAAATAATAGGCTTCTGGAAGACAGAAGTGCCACAGGCTTATGAAGCAATGTAGGCTAAATCAAAAAGTATCAAAAAGTGCTGCATTTAGACCGCATCGACTAAGTAGTCAATTGAACGACTAACATGGGGCAGCCCTACATGTTACCCTTCTTATGCCATCATTGAGTCTTTAGAGTGGAAGCTCTTTGGCAGAATCACTAAATTTTTCTATCTGCGATGTACAATTTTTTTGCCTGCTCAGCCTAAAACAAAAAAATGTGGAATGGAAATGTGCAAAAGTTTAATTTTAGTTCTAATTTTCTGGATTTAATTCTCTTTCAACCATGGCTTGGTCCTGAATTTGTCTTTTGCGTCTTGTTTTAACACAATTTATTGAAAATGTACTTTTAATTGAATGGAACGTACCGAGGAGAAAGATTTCAGTAAAATATTGCAATAATATTATTGTAATATTGCACACCTGTAAGTTCTTTTGGGATTATCTTCATAAGCAAGGATCCTGATTATGAAATAAGACTTCAATCAGGAAATGGTGCCTGCTTTTCATTGTGATTTGTGATATTATTGTATATCGTCCGAGCCCTTGTTGACGCAACATGTATGATTTTAGGAATAATTTCGATGGAAGAGGCTATTGGAAGAGATTGAAGAAAGCAATCGGATTAAATGCATTAGGAAACCGCTGTTTTACTGTGTAGTGCAATACAATCGTTGTGCTTACTCAATTGCTTTTTGATCTGGGTATACAAATGTCTCAATATGATAACCTAGTTTTCGATCTGTTTTATTTTTGTTTTTTGTTGTATCTTTTGTAGAAATTCCCCAGGCTAACTTCAGACGGCTTCCCTTTGATCACTGCAGGTGGGTTGGGTGGTGACAGGAAAAGCTGACACCGTATACCTCAGATGTTGATGTTGCATCACATGTTTTTCCAGCTTGTCTCTTCAGCCGTTTGAGTACCCTGTCTGCACCAAAGACGGCCACATATTTGACTTGCTGTAAGTACCAACCCCTTTAAGGAGGTGTAGGACGGGCGCTCTGGCCTTGGCTACATGTGCTCTTATTATGTTATAAAATCATGTTTTACTATAACTTCTCTTGAAAAGCTGAATGCTCACTTTAGGTAACTATAACAAAGTATAGGCCTAGGCAATTAATCAAATTGCAATCAATTTGCGAAATTATTAATGGCCAATCTCTTAAATGTAATTTTAATCGACAGATCTATTTGCTGCTTCGGTCGCAACAAAGCACATAGAGTTGCAACATTGGAATCACTCACTTGTCAACAAAGTGAGAGCTTCGCTCTATTTATGCAGACTGCTACACTGAGCTGTTAGCTTAGCTGCTTTGCAATAGTAGCATTAGCATATGCCTTATTGAGTCCCATGTTTAAAACCTGTTGATGTGGAGTGCAACATGGTACATGTGTTTTAAACCTTTCGGTGCAGCAGCTGGATGAGGCCTGACTGGCAATAAAACTTTTGGGGCAGCAGATGAAGACGGTGCTGTCCCTCCTGGAGTGGACTCTGCCCACACTGCTTTCGATATGATAGAAGTTTGGGATAATCAAGGCACTCAACCAGGAAATACCAAGGAAAGACTGGACTTTTCTTCAGAAGCTTGCCAAAGTGGATTCAGAAATGTGTTTCTTCTGCACTGCGTTTGGCACAGGACAATGCACAGTGTGTCCTCTCATAACAGAAACTAAACATGTGTCCGTGTGTTTGAGATATCATGACCTCCGCTATCTTCTTGTGCATGTTTTCTTCTCTTAAATGTCCGAACACACGGCCCAGATGCTAAAATATAGTTCCCAATCACTCCGTTTTGGTTTTGTGCTTTGTGTGCCTGCCCACGCTTTTAAGTCAAACACAAATTAAACGCAATTCCACGTCACCTAAGGATTTCATATGTAGGCTAATGTTTGTTTGTTTTTTCATTGAAAACAAAATAATTAATCGAAAATTGATCGATCAATATGGAGCGGAAAAATCTGAAAAAATCACCCAGCTCTAACAAAGTATAATGAAGGCACTCAAGTCTTTATTTGACCCATAATTGCAATTGCTTTTGAAGCATGAGTCACTTTCTGCCATGTTTTTTTTTACTCAAAAGAAACAAATGGTGGTAAACTGAGAAAAGAAAATATGTAGAACAAGCTTGATCTACACACTTTCAGCTGGTGCCTCTATTACGCTATTACGAATTATACTTGTCATGAGTGTGATGTTTATGCATCGCGTTCAACCTGCTGTTCAACCTGCTGTTCAACCTGCTGTTCAACCTGCTGTTCTTCAAGCAAGAAACAAAAGATTTCAACAAATTGGTCACGCCTCCATTTCCTATGGCAAACAAAACAAATCCAAAAAAGATGAAACAAAGATGCACAGCTCATTTATCCCAGACCTGCCCCAGTGCCTTAAATCATTAAAAAGGTATTAAATTTGATTATGCCATATTTAAGGCCTGAAAAACATCAGGTATAACAGAAAACGCTTTGATTTTTTGCGATGAGGCGTAATTTTTTTAGATAAAGGAAGTTGAATGGCTTTTCGACATTTGTGCTGATTCTGCGTACATTTGATTTGTTTTGCCCTTGACTTTTTTTGTTTCATTTCAAATGTATTTTTTGTTTTTTTCTTTCATTTTAATCACAAGTTGATTTCTCTAATTTAAATAGACAAAAGTTTCTTCCAATTTTTAGACCGTCCAAACCTGCTCAAAATCACAATCAATTGTGTTTGTTCAAGCTCTTTTTAAGAAATTGATCAAAGACTCGATGCACATCTACATCTACACATCTAGATGCACACATTTGTCAGAATTTGCTTTGTCCAACTGTCCAACACTATCCTTTTGCTTTTATTAATCTTATTTTCACAAGGAGCTTATTTTATCTCCATTATAATTTTGTTTATTATGATATTTATATACATTGTTAGTCAAATAAGAGGAAAGAATTTATCATTTGTCGGCAATAGCAGCATTAAATTTAACCAAGAGCGCATTATTAAGGTATTACAAAGTCTAAATTTTACCAGATCTGGAGCTGCCCTATATCCTTTTCACAAGGTTTGACCTGAATGTTTGGGACACTTATTGTAATTTTTTTTTTTTTCTTTCAGGAGCATCATGCCATGGATTAAAAAGTATGGAACAAATCCTATTACAGGCGAGGTAAGTGGTAGCCTGGGAACCCCCATGCTTCATTTCATCTCTCTCAGTATGATGTGCATGGCCAAGGATCCAATCACAGAACGGGGAGGGCCGGCAAGTAAAATGTGAATTGATGTAAAAAAAAACAAAAAACAAAAAAAAACTATAGAATCAACACTAAAAGAGCAACTCACCCCCTGTCAGACGCTGTTTCTGCCCCTCACAAACATTTGAAAGTTGTGCTTCTAGGGGGCGTTGCCTGGAGGACCACTGGGCTAACGAGGGGGGATGGGAGTTTGACATGCTACGCTATGCTATACTAATAGATTGCGAGCACCTTTATATAAATTTTCAGGTTAGCAATGTTCACTATTCCTCCTCCAACTCACTCCGACTGCATCGTTATATCCCCAGTAATCTGCTAGGAAAAAGTAAGCACTCCAAAACAAATACAAAAAAGCCAGAGTGTATTTTCAGTGTCTGTTCAGTTCTTGTTTCACTGTGGATATTTCCGCTTCAGCAGCATCCTCACAAGATTCCACAGTCTCCAACCACTTTTTTTGCCATCTCAACTTTTCTGTCACTACCCACATCTCATGACCATAGGTGACTATCCCTCACTCATGAACAAAACCCTGGGATACTAGAACTCCTGCACTTGAGGCAAGGACTCTCCACCGAATTGGAGAGGGAAAGCCACATTTTTTCCACAGAAATTGTGTCCTCGGAGGTGCTGATTTTCATCCCGGTCACTTCGTCCCAGTGAATGCTGAAGGTCCAACAGAACAACATCATGTGCAAACAGCAGCGATGAGATCCTGTAGTCTCCAAACCAGACCCCCTCTGGCCCCTGGCTGCGCCTAGATATTCTGTCCAAAAAAGTGATGAACTGAACCGCTGACAAAAGGCAGCCTTGGCGGAGACCAACATGCACCAGGAACAGGTCTGACTTACTGCCGGCAATGAACCAGACTCCTGCTGCAGTCGTACAGGGAACGGATCGCTATGACCCTATACTCCCCACAGGACACCACGAAGAACAGCACTCTCCACAGAACACCACAGAAACCAGCACCTCAAAATCCATAAAGATCCACAAAAGCACATGTGGACTGGTTGGGCATAATCACATGAACCCGCAACCATCCGATGAAGAGTATAGAGCTGGTCCAGTGTTCCATGACTGGGACAAAAACCACACTTCTACTCCTGAATCCGACTATTAAGGCATATTTAAAAGCCTAAATGTGCGTGCGATTGTAGGCCGACATGATACAACTTTTTTTTGCAAATATTAGCCAGTTTGTTCTCAGGAGAAACTAAAGAAATACTAAGAGCCGGCAGAAACGGCGTGCGCATGCATGTCTGTGTCCGTTTTGAAAACTGATGATCTTGTTTTCTGCAGAAACTTGATGCAAATGCCCTCATCAAACTCAACTTTACTAAGAACAATGATGGTAAGTGTGTCCATGTTTTGCTACAGTTAAAAGTCATGAACTAAACCAGAGACTTGGTTTTGATTTCAGGAAAGTACCACTGCCCTGTAATGTACAATGTCTTCACAAATAACTCCCACATTGTCACTAACAAGATCACAGGCAACGTCTTTTCTTTTGAGGTTGGTAAACATTCCACAATTATTTTAATGTATATTTCCAGCAACCTGTGTCAGTTTAACTTGTCTTTCCATTTTTATTCTCCCAATTTTGAAGTTGTAGATTTTTTTGTCATGTTTTCTTTGTCTTAAAGCTGGTGTAGCCTATTTATTAATTTATTTGTGTAGCGTAAAATTCTTTTGCCACTGTAGATCTATCGAGGGTATGCACGTCCTTCATTTTAAACAGAATCTTCAACATTTAAGTTTCAGCTCTTGACACTCATTTGGCTTCTGTTTCCATGCTGTTACTATACCTATGCATAATCTCTCATTCAGTCCACCCTGGAAAAAAACTGGCATGAAAATAAAATATATGAAGAATTGAGATAGGTGGGAGTTATTGTGAGAGCTATACAGCTAGAGGGCACACTACACGATTTCTTTTGGCCCAATTTAGCAATAATTTTGAGTCACCCTGCGTCTTAAGTCTCAAAAAGTCGTAAGATAGTAGCTTATTTTGTCTTATAATGTGCCTTGACTTGCAATCAAATCGTGTAATGTAAGATGCGTAAAGACATCACTCAACCTCAAAATCATTAAATCAAACAAGTTTGAATTTTAAACCGATTTTGGACGCACACGAGAAGTGTGGGGTATTTTCCCGACCCAAATGTGAACACATGGAGTCCATCGCCCAATAACAGAGCGGAGGAAACACAAATGGCATAGCATCACTCCCTTATCATTTATTTTTAATTTTACAGCTTCACAAACAATTGAACAATGGCCATGACCTCATGCAGATCACGCCAAACAGCATCGCATTATTATCATTTTAAAGCAACAAGAATAGCTTTTTCAACCTCAACTTGGAGTGAGAAGTACTCATGGCCTTTCAGGCTAAGGCTACTTCTCCTCTCGTCTCAGGCTGATCAGAACTCAATATTTTTCTTTAATTAAATCCACTGGAACTACTGTTCATCCTTTTAATTTTCATTTGAGAGTATAAGCGAGCTCTGGAACACTCATACCCAGCGCCATGAACAGTGTTAGAGCAGGATCTCATGACATCCATCAAGCCATCTTCTTCCACTTGATTCATTTCTGGGGCGCGGGGGCAGCAGTCCAAGCCGCCCAATACAGACTGCTCTACATGGCTCATCTCACGACGCTCCTGACGCTCCTGACGCCGCCAATCCAGGTGACACAGCTGGCTTGTTGGTCCCATCACAAGATCTTATGACACTGTGGAGAAAAAAAAACTGACCCTGGATTGGTCAACAAAGAGAAATGAAACAGGGAGGAGGACAGAGATGCACTGCAGTAGCTACAGTTGTTTGACAGACTCGTGTAGTGTGGCCTCTCTCACAGTAGGTGTGAATCCCCAATCTTTTCATATTTCATGCAGTGTACTTAACGAGATTTTGGGCAGCAGCTTAAAGAAATGGGTTTTCATCTGTATTAAAGATTATTGGCTCATATAGGTCTGTGTGCAGCTGGGTTCTAGATTCTGCTCCTCAGTAAAATATATCAAACCTGTACTTATTGTGAATTCTCCAGGCTGTGGAAGAGCTTAACATCAAAACAAAGAGTTTTAAAGACCTATTGACAGATGCAGCTTTCACCAGAAGAGACCTCATCACACTTCAGGCAAGTTTAGTCCTTTACACTCATCCTCTAATGTTTTTTTCCTTCAATCTAATGGTTACATTTTTATAATCACAGGACCCCACAAATCTGAACAAATTTAATGTCTCGAACTTCTTCCATGTCAAAAACAATTTGAAGGTCTTGGATCCAGGTGAATTGCATCTTGAATTCACTTTTTTATAATCCATTTCTCACAACATGGTGCCATATTTTAGATTTTGTTGATAGAATCACCTCTACTTCTTTTTGTGTTTGTTAATAGAGGAGGAAAAGGCAAAGCAGGACCCAGCATATCACCTGAAAAGCACAAACCTGGAGACCAGGGAGACTCTGGCGGAGCTGTACAAGGAATATAAAGGAGATGAGCTTTTGGCATCCACCATGAAAGAACCAGCTGCCAAGAAAACGGACCAGCTCAACGCAGTGAGTTAAGGGTTGTTTGCCTCGATGCCTGAATTACTTCATGCATTTTTCACAGATTAAAGCTTTGTATGTGCTCAAGGAGTTTTACCCCAATGTTGAACCTGATTTTCTCTCCCAGAGTTCAGAGATTTGTGTCCCAAGAAGAAATTTCTTGCAAGCAATTGTCATAGTGTTCCTCGTGGGTGTGGTTTCCGTGCAATTGTTTGAACAGAGTACAAAGTCTGCAAATGTTTTATCGAAAACTAGGCAAAATCAGCCCCTTAAAAATATGATTGAGGCAATTGCGCTCCATCGGTGGATTTCTCTTCAGGGGAAATATCTTTATGATAAGCTTACTGAAGGTATTGCTTGTCCGTTGCAGGCTCACTACTCCACAGGCAGAGTGTCTGCCTCTTTCACCTCCACAGCCATGACCCCAGCCACTATACATGAAGCAGGTCAGTTGATTTATGGATTATATGGTTACCGAAACTTGTGTGAATTAAGTTAAATGCTACTCCAGATTTTTTGATCAGGGAACAACATTTTAAAATTGTCAATGGTTTAAAAAAAAAAAAAGCAATTTTGCAGGAGCCTGTGCTTGTTGCTCAGACAAGACAGATGGCTAGACTAATGTTAGCCAAACAGAAATCCAGACCCTACAGTAGATGCACACTTGCGCACATGCTTGCCCCTCCCCGGCCCTGGTCTACTGTTGTGCTTATCTGAGTATAGGCAGGACTTGGCATTGAAGAAATATCTTGTGCTTTCAGATGCTATTGCAGATGATACAGTTCGCTACCGATATGTCAAGAAGAAAGGCTATGTGCGTCTGCACACCAACAAAGGAGACCTTAACCTGGAGCTGCACTGTGACAAGGTGTGTTCACCACCAACATATTAAAATATAAAATAAAAAAATAGTTTAAATAGCTACTAGGTTTGCATCCAACCCTATAAAATTAGAAAACTTAACCTGTGATTTGGCATTTAGCTCAAATGCCCCTTTTACACTTTATAAAGTAACCTTTCTCAACAACTTGACAACCTTTTGCATCTGCCATTTGAGTGATGAAAATGTTTGACATCAGAATTCATGCCTTTGACTGCCGCCAATGAGAAGTGGCTGCAGGACCATCATCTTTCTTTGTTCTGTTGCGTGCTCAAAACATAAACAAAGTCCATGTGTTTGTCTTGCACTGTGCAAACTACAGACAATTTCCCCCACTAATGAATGTATCTTGTGACCTGATAGGTGGTTGGCTTGGATCGTATATCACAATTTAATCTAGAATCGGGTGGATATAAAAGCAGATTGCCTCTGCTTGTTGTCTCCATACATTTTACTGGTTTAAGCTACCGTACATGTATTTGCAACATCTCTTCAGTAGGATTTTGACCTAAATATGAGGCGGATTTCATAAAACGCACAACGTTTTGCAGCTTGTGATTCAGAGAATGCTTTCATCCAGCTCATATCCACTGTGTCTATGATGATGATTTAGCTTTAGGTCAATGTGATGTTCATGAGTCAGAAAAACAGGAGAGATAGAAAAAGTGTGATGGAATGAGACACGCCAGGCCCATTCATTTTGCAATGAATAAAACTAAAAATAAACGTTTTTCTGACTATTCCGTAAAATGTCTTTTGCTGCTTCTTGCAGACTTGCCTATTTTTTCTACACAAATCTGAAATGAAATGGACAAATAATGCAATGTATAACAGCTGTTTCAGAAGTATATGCAGTTAAATGCTCATTGCATGAAAATATGTATTACAATTGCAATTCGAATCACAATATCTGTCAGAAAACACAATTAATGAGCAACTCACCTTTAAATCACCCTTTTTTGCTGATAAACTGTATAAACGAATGTTTAATAGCCTTGTCTACATGTCATAGTCATTAGATGGACATTTTAGTGCATAGTTGTTAAAAAGTTATTTTGTGCTGAAAACCGTCTTTGTACCTCGATCTACAGGTGAAAAGGGGGTACTGCATTTGAATTTCCATTCGTCCTTCTTATGGGCTCTGGTGTTTTATTTAACGACACCATGCGATTCTGACGTCAGCAGCCTGACCACTGTCAGGTATAAAAGCTTTATATCAATTTTCAGGTTAGCCATTTATTAGTATAGATAAGCCCAATGGTTCTCTAGGCCACGCCCCCTTGAAACACGATTTTCAAATGTTTGTGAGGGGCAGAGCCAGCGTCTGGCAGGGGGATGAGTTACTCTTTGGGCGAGATCTTAACGGCGAAGGCGCACAGCGCAGAGCCTTAGCGCCCGGCGCAAAGCGTCAGCGCAGGTATAAGGCGCACCTTCTTATGATTGCGCCGTGCGCCGCAAGAGTGGGCGGTTACGGGGCTGGACATTGAGGAGGAAGGAAAGAGAAGCGCTTCTGACTGGTTATCAGCTGTGAGCCATTCGGTACCACCTGCAGAAGAAGATGACAGGAAAATAACAGTGACCCCGACCTGAACCATTACCAGACACAGGAGTCCGACGTGAACAGAACCTGCTCTCCTTTGCACTTATTCACAGTCTTCGCAGCTCGAGAAAAGAGCTGCCTCCTGCACTTTCACTGAGTAATTAGTCTTCCTCCACTTTCACTGGACACCACGGGCTTTATGTATATGGACCTGAGAGATGAAAGAGCGCTGCGCACTGTCCACGCTTGTCCGCTACAACCGTCTGTGCACACTGGTGTATGAATGAGAGTGAATGGATGAGTGGTTCCTTGATGTTAAGCGCTTTGAGCAGAGAATAGTCTCGAAAATAGTCACGTTTTCTTATTACAGACTTTTTTACTTTTTTTGGCAGTGTTCCAGTGTGAATGTGTTACAGCCATCCCTGTCATGTTACCATGTTTTGATTATGGGCAGGTAAACGTTTTAAGCCACGCTTGTTCTTGTTAAACTTGCTATAGGCTTGCAAGCCACGGTGCCAACAAGTTACAAAATGGATTACGTTTATACTTTGTTTTTCCTCAAATTTAGTATTGGTATCATACATTTAGAGCATGGGGTGTGTCAAACTCATTTGGAGCGGGGGCCAAAAATGTAAACAAAGTGTTGATCGAGGGCTGCAACAGACTAAGCTTTTTGATTAAGTGAATAATAGATTGACTTTTAAAAAAAATCATAAATATGTGTATTTTAATTTTTTTTGTATTTAGTGTATGTTTTTGAAAATGCTGTAGGCCTATGTCTCCTATCCACATGTTGGAAGTCATCTGTTTAAACTGTATATCTTTGTTTTACACATAATTTGGTGATTATACTTCTAAAGGTGTAGCTAGAATACAGTTGGAATAGAGAGAATATTTTGCAAACTATTATTTTCTGCCCGTGTATCTATGGTTCTGAATTGAGGTTGTAGATCTACAGCAGCTCCGGCTGCAGTTATATCGTGACCACAGCTAAAGGGAAAATACACGACCGCTGCAGATTCAGGACCCTCGCAATTTTCGCTGGGAATGAATTAATTAAATGTAGAAATAACCCAGGGGCCACTAAAATCCCACATTTGGCACATCTGGCGTGGTCACGCTGGCTTCCATGCGGTTTCCCAGTGGCAGGCTATAGCTGACCATATAGGTGCCTGATCAAAATTCGGCCTTTTTAAAAAAGATTAAGGCTGAAGGCCGATATATTAAATAAAACCTCCATATACAGTGGGGCAAAAAAGTATTTAGTCAGCCACCAATTGTACAAGATCTCCCACTTAAAAAAATGAGAGGCCTGTAATTTTCATCATAGGCATACCTCCAATTCTAGATTTTTGATTTTTAAAGAATGGATTTTTAGAATAATGGTGGAAAATAAGTATTTGGTCAATAACAAAAGTTCATCTCAATACTTTGTTATGTATCCTTTGTTGGCAATGACAGAGGTCAAACCTTTTCTGTAAGTTTTCACAAGGTTTTCTGACTCTGTTACTGGTATTTTGGCCCATTCCTCCATGCAGATCTCCTCTGAAGCAGTGATGTTTTGGGGCTGTCATTAACTTTCATTAACTTTCAACTCCCTCCAAAGATTTTCTATGGGGAGAGATCTGGATAGTGGCTAGACTACTCCAGGAGCTTGAAGTGCTTCTTACCAAGCCACTCCTTTGTTGTGCAGGCAGTGTGTTTGGGATCATTGTCACGTTGAAAGACCCAGCCAAGTTTCATTTTCCATGCCCTTGCTGATGGAAGGAGGTTTTCACTCAAAACCTCTCAACACATGGCCCCATTCATTCATTCTTCATTCCTTTTCAGAAAAAAACAGCCCTAAAGCATGATGTTTCTACCCCCATGTTTCACAGTAGGTATGGTGTTCTTTGGATGCAACTCAGGATTCTTTCTCCTCCAAACACGATGAGTTGAGTCCTCACCAAAAAGGTCTACAATTTTGTGTCTGGTTTCTTTTGACAGCTTGTCCATAGTGGTGTTTGGAGTGTTGCTGTCTGAGGTTGTGGACAGGTGTCTTTTATACTGATAACGTGTTCAAAGAGGTGCCATTAATGTAGGGAATGAGCGCAGGACAGAGGAGCATGTTTAAAAAGAAGTTACAGGTCTGTGAAAGCCAGAAATCTTGCTTGTTTGTTGGTGACCAAATAGGTATTTTACCGAGGAATTTGCCAACAATTCATTAAAAATCCTAAAATGTCATTTCCTGGATTCTTTCCTCCCATTCTGTCTCTCATAGTTGAAGTGCACCTACGATGATCTTTTTAAGTGGTAGAACTTACACAATTGGTGGCTGACTACTTTTTTGCCCCATTGTATCGGCCAGCCGATATATCGGTCGACCTCTACTTTTACTTTTATTATCTATTTTATTTTGTTGTTTGTTATGTTTTTATATTTAGTGACAAGATCACTCATTTTCATCTCCTGGAGGTGTCTTCCATGTGGGGTGACGAAGCTCCTGCCTGGCCAGGTGTATTTGATGAGAGGTAGAGCAAACTGGGGAGAGCCTGCGCACATTAGTTTTGTGTTTGCCTCTACCATCTTACCATGAACTTGGCATTTTAATAAAATAATGGAATAAAATAAATGAATTTAACTGTTTACTAATTACAGTATTTTTAAACCGGGTTACAATAATATTCTTCAACCAGAAGTTTGTCTATGGCTGATTATTTACACTTGTTCACTGTCATGTGACAGGATCTTAGTCTATTTAAGCTCTAATGAAGAGAAACAGTTTGCTCTTCAAATGTGCTAGCTCGCAAACACATGGAGATCCAGTTCAGAGGAATACATTTTTATGATGATTAGAGCACAGGCTTTAGATTTTATTTGTCATGTATTTGTCTTTGATTTCTTTAGATTCCCATAGCTGGAGAAAACTTCATTAAACTTTGCAAAAAAGGTTTCTATGATGGCACAGTGTTCCACAGGTCCATACGCAATTTCATGGTAGGTAGTGCTTGCCTTTTCTTTATTTATTATGCTTATGTCTATTATGATTACCTGTAATGTGGGACTTATCCCTATTTACGTTGATCTAAACATTTTAATAAAGACCATGGGCCAAGAGTTCTTTAGAAATTTCTGTTGTGGGTTTTAAACTGTTATTGCTTATAAAGTTATTGCTTGCTTTATTTTCTGTTCATTGTTTTTTATTTGAATTCAAACCCGATTTGGGAAAAAAGTAAAATAAAGACTGAACCTCATATATATTTGATTTATTTGACGCATAATTTCCTGGTAATACATGGTGTATGGCAGAAAACACGACTTTAACTCGACCAGCAGGCATAACGTATCAAAATGGAATCCTCTGATGTGAAACTGTTTGCTCTGCTTTTGTCCGTTACAGATTCAAGGTGGGGACCCCACAGGCACCGGAACAGGTAAGGATGACCCCATGCTGCATTTCTATAACTAAAAACTATTGATAAGTACTGATTACCCCAGCTGTAAGTTGTTCAACAGTCAGGGGTCTCCATTGTTGTATTTTACACTTCATCATGTGCCACACATTTTCAATGAGAGACAGGTCTGGACTGCAGGCATGCCAGGGGAGTATCCGCAAAAAAGCAGGGTGTCCATGAAAAAGACGTAGCTTGGATGGCAGCATATGTTGCTCCAAAACCTTTATGTACCTCTCAGCATTAATGGTGCCTTCACAGGTGTGTGAGTTACCCATGCCTTGGGCACCAATGCACCTCAATATCATCACAGATGCTGGCTTTTGAACTTTGTGCCTATAATAGTCTGAATGGTTCTTTTTCTCTTTGGTCCGGAGTACACGACATCCACAGTTTCCAAAAAACAATTTGAAATGTTGAATCATCAGACACAGAACACTTTTCCACTTTGCACCAGTCCATCTTAGATGAGCTCGGGCCCAGCGAAGCCGGCAGCGTTTCTGGATTTTGCCCTGCATAGTAGAGCTCTAACTTGCACTTACAGATGTAGCTACAAACTATGGTTACTGACTTATTGTACTTACTGGTTTTCTGAAGTGTTCCTGAACCCATGTGGTGCTATCCTTTACACACTGATGTCGGTTTTTGATGCAGTATCGCCTAAGTGATTGAAGGTCCCAGGCCAAAAATCAGGCCTTGCCCCTTACGTGTAGTGATTTCTCTAGATTCTCTGAACCTTTTGTTGATATTACAGGCCGTAGATTTACAGACATTTCCCTACATTTCAGGGAAACGTTCACATAACATCGTATTAGCTCCTGTTATAGTATTAGCTATAGATTCTGGGCTGAGTGTAATTTTCAGCTTCTGAGTCCTACTGCGGCTGTCAAAGCTCCTGGTCTATTCTGATAGTGACTGTTTTCCGTACATCTACGTGGGTTCCTTTCACTGTGTCCATCTAGGCACTGTCCATGGATAGTGGCTATCGAAACCAACAGTCCCGGTGCACTCAATCCAACAGTGTGCCGCTAGCATTAGCTAGCCGCTCAGTGATGCCACTCACAGCAGGTCTCTCCACTGGACCGCAGCCTCCCAGTTTACTTCTTTTGATCTTCCTCCTGTGGTCTTGAGCTTCCTTCTCCTCTTGACATCTGCCCCCTCCTGACTCGATCTGGACCCGAGAACTTTACTGGCCCGAGGCTAGCGATAGCTCCGCATTAGCATTAGCCCCACAGAGCATGCCGCTGCAGTTCTCCACTGAAGCCCTCCGTGGACTCAACCACCCCTGTCCTCCACTGTGCACTCCCTCTTTCCAGCAACTTGGACTGCTCCTTGGCTCCCGTCCATCACACCGCGGCTCGGGATGCCTGTTTTTCTTCATCCGCTAACGCCACCCTGTCTCGCCGCTCGCCCTCTTCCGGACTACATCATCACAACAAACTGCACGTGAATCGGACTAATCTCCATCCTCCTCAACACCCGCTCACTCAATAATAAGGGACTTATCCTAAATGAATATATTACAGACTGGATTTTCCCTGCTGGCACAAACCCCTGGACTTTTTCACTAAATCAAGACACACCTCTTGGATTTACATACATCGAAAACCCTGTTCTGAAGGGCGCGGTGGTGGCATAGCCATTATCTACAATCCGCATATAAAAACAACTCGGATCTCCCTCCCAATTTTTCTGTGCTGTGAATGCATTGCTTTTAAACTGTCTGGCCCCTCCCCCCTCGTCACTGCTGTCGTCTACAGCCCTCCAAAGCCAAACCCTTCCTTCCTCTCAGAATTTACTGATCTTCTGACCCAAATAAGTGCCATCTCCACCTCTGTTCTTCTGCTTGTCGACTTTAATTTTCATGTTAACAACAATAACTCCAAACCTGCCACAGAATTCCTCGAACTTCTCGACTGCTTCAAAATCATGCAACAACCTCCACATTGCTGACCACCTTGCCATCACTTTCAGTATTAACATTCCTCTGTCTATCTCCAAACCAAAACATGAAATAGTCTTCCGTAATTTAACCCTCCTGTATTCTCTGATTTTCATACCACTAAATTGGCTCTCTCCCCTCCCGCAATGTCTGACAACCCTTCTGAACTGGTCTCCCACTACAACAACACTCTCTCCTCTGCCTTGAAGGACTAGTCCCCGCAAAGCTAAAACGGTTTCCTTCACCCATACTGCCCCCTGGTACACCCCCAACCTCCATAAAATGAAATCCCGGAAGCGCCAGCTTGAGAGACTGCATAAAAAAACTGGATTAACCGTTCACTTGCAAATCTACACAGAACACCTACAGCAATATAAAGAAGCCTTAAATTCTGTCCGGTCAAATTACTACTCTAATCTCATCCGTTCTGGCTCCAATAACCCCAAATCTCTTTTCTCAACCATCAACACTCTCCTCAAGCCCAAAAGCAACATCTCATTCTTCACCACCACCAAATGTAATGGTTTTCAATCCTTTTTTCAGTCCAAAATTGACACAATCCTCAGTTCCATTAGCACTTCCTCCAATTACACAGACCCACCTGACACACCTTCCTTCAGCCCCAGTCAGCAGCTCTCACATTTCAAACCAATCTTCTCTGTTCAACTCAAAAACCTTTGATCTGGTATTAAAACTCCCACTTAATCCCTGGACCCCATTCCTTCACCTCTCATCAAAACTTGTCTCCCCACAATCTCTTCACTCATCACCAACATCATAAACTCCTCAATCTCATCTGCATCGGTTCCACAGTCTCTCAAGCTGGCAGCCATGCTCAAGAAACCCGGTCTTGACCCTGACAATCTCATCAATTTCTGACCCATACCCAACCTTCCCTTCCTTTCCAAAATCCTTGAAATTGCCATTGCTGACCAACTCCAAACTTGTTTCCACTTCAACAGTCTCTATGAACCCTTTCAATCCGGCTTCCGTCCCAAACACAGCACAGAAACGGCTCTCCTCAAAGGTTCTAATGATCTCCTCCTTACCTCCAACTCCGGCCACCTCAGCATCTTAAATTTCCTGGACCTCACCTTCGTTCAATATCGCCGGCTCCGCTCTGTCCTGGTTGCAGTCATACCTCACAAACCGTCAACAGTTCATCCACATCAACCGCTGCTCCCCCTCCATAGTCTCACTGCTCCAAGGTGTTCCTCAAGGTTCGGTGCTTGGTCCTCTCCTCTTCATTCTCTACATGACACTCATACATGCATGTATTACTTCCAGACTCGACTACTGCAACGGCCTTCTTTACGGTGCACCATCCAAAACTCTCAACATACTCCAGTTCATTCAAAACTCGACAGCCCGCCTCCTCACACACACCCACTCCCCTGAACACATCACCCCTGTCCTGCAATACCTCCGCTGACTCCACGTCTCCCAACATTCACTTCAAGATTCTTCTCATCACATTCAAAGCTCTCCTGGCCCCTCCCTACCTCATTGACCTGCTCCACCATCACACTCCATCTCGTTTCCTGCGCTCCTCCGATGCAAAACCTCTTGTCCCTCCCCTGTAGTACCAAGCTCCGAACATGGGGAGACAGAGCCTTCGCCACCCTCTGGAACTCACTGCCACCCCCGCTCTGTGCCTGTTCAGACCTACTCACCTTTAAAATAGAACTCAAAACTTACCTTGCCTTATATATCTAGTTTGCCGCCTACATGTGTTTTTATGTTTTTATTTGTGTTATCTTCTGTTTCAATGGATGTCCTACTGTAAAGCGTCTTTGAGTTGTCAGAAAAGCGCTATACAAATGAAATGTATTATTATTATTCCTTGCAATAGCTTGTTGAGAAATGTGTTTAATGATCATTCCTCAACTTTCTCAGTCTTTTTTGTCACATGTGCCAGTTTTGTTGAAACATGTTGCAGGCATCAAATTCCAAATGAGATAACGTTTGCACTGGTAAACTTTGTTATTTTTTGCAAATATTAAGTATTTTTTCTTAGAATACTAGGACTTGCAAATCATTTTCAACCTATATTCAACTGAATACACTGCTGTTTTTATTTTTGATTTACGCATCATGGCAACTTTTCTGGTTTTTGTTTTGTATATATATGTATATGTATACATACATGCATGCATGGATATATTAATGGTGGGACTCGATTATTTTTAAGTTTTAATTAATCGCATTTTTTATCAAAGGCCATATTTTGACAAAACAACACAGTTTCAATTCAACACCTTTTTTCATGAGCTCAACAACAAATATTGTTGCTAAATTATTATTTCAGACTTGAATAACTTCGGTGAAATGCAAACTCCTTTTTGCACACCTTGCACACAACAGTAGCATTTTCCACCGTTACATCAGGACGCGAAGCAAAAATAAGTCCCCAGTGAACAAAATAAAACATCTTTCTCATTCATTGTTGTTGTTGTTGTTGTGAGTGAGCGGATGTAGCATGTGCGTCCAATTACGGGCTCCAGGAAACATGCAAAAGAAAGGTTCCACCTCAGGTTTAGTGTGTGGGGAAAAAAGTGCGATTTATTGCGTTAAAAATTTGAACTCGTCGTAATTAATCATACTTAACACGTTAAAATCACAGCCCTAATATATATATATATATATATATATTTTTTTTTTTTTTTTTGTGCAAAGAGTCTCCAGAGACAATCCAACACAACTGCAGGGTGTAAGATGCTGGCAGGGAAAGCTTACATGGAGCGCCATAACCAGGTGGCTGGCATAGTGTACAGAA
>JAADKR020000003.1:13693797-13706169 GCA_011763505.2 Lythrypnus dalli
CCTATAAACTTCGTTTCACTTCTCAAATATCACTGTGTTTGTCTCCTATGTGATATATTTAACTGATTTTTTTATCCCATGAAAATTAACATGGTGGCTTAAACTTTCGCACCCCACTGTATGCCATGTCTGCTGCCAGTACTGCCCTCAAGTCTGTGTTTTTTAAGCCAAGTTCAAAATAAAAGTCAATTAAATTCCCCCATTCTTGTTCCATTGTGTGGATAACTGTGACCTAGGCATTCTTGACCCGGAAGTACTAACCTTGTTGTTTGTCACAAATAATGATGGCGTTATTTCGCAAAAACTATTGCATTATTTTGCAATAATAATTACGTTATTTTGCAAAAGTATTGCATTTTATTGCTTAAGTATTGTGTTATATTGCAAAGTTTTGCGATATAACGCAATCATAAACATTTCCGTTATGTCCCTTTTTAGAAATTGATTCTATTACATACATTTCATACATTATATGTTTATACATTCAGACATTGTGGGGGACTAGGGAATCTTTTTTTCTTTTTGGCTAAAAAGTTCCATAGTGTATCTTTAACTTTTAACATGAATGAAAGGTCAATCGAACAGTTTTCAAAATCAAATTAAGTTAAGACGCTGCAGGTGAAAGCAATGATGTTCCACACAGTGGTCAATGTTGAGATTTATACCTAGTTTTCTCTTTAACATTTTAGCTTTCATGTCAGAGTAAAAAAGACATTTCTTCTCAGAGCATTTCTGAAGCGGAGAGAGGCAGGCAGTGGGTACGATGCATGCGCAGACAAATGAGCTTATTATTTCACTATGTCATCAACCTTTCCACTTTGGTCGCTCCTACAGACTTCATTCTTTCCAGTCTTGGTCTTAACAATATTATCAAGATATGTTCAGAGGGATTTTTTTTATTTGTTTAATTCCTACCCTGATTTATTGAGCATTGAACCCCAAAAAACAAGGCCAAATTCGATGCATCTATTTTTTCACTAACACCTTGCTTATTAAAAAGAAAGATATCCAAAATTCCCTCTGAACAACATCAATTTAAACTTGGCGCCATCCATTATTCAGGTGTCGTCATCTGAAATATAGACAATTACAGCCGTTTTACAAATTATTTATTATAAAAAAAAAACATAAAATTAAAACGCGTTTTTTCTCATATTTATGCCAATCCTTTTCAGTAAAAGTTTCAAATTGATAATTCTATATTTATTTTTTGCCCTATTCACCTGCAGTGTCTCACCTTAAACGATTATATATTTCAAACCGATTAAAATGTTACTTGGGTGTGTACTCATTTATGGTGTGGAGTGTTTATTAATGCAAGACTGACCCTCACTGGCGTCATGGTTCGGTGAGCAGTCTGCCTCGTTCTCTGTAGACATGTTGATGTGCCATGTAGTCATCCGCGCCTCCGCCTCCAGCCCAAAGCCCTCCACATTACTGCGGACACACACAAATGTAAGAGAGTGGATTATTTTATTATCATTTCAGAAACATAACTTGCTTATGCCCAAAAATATAAAGAACAAATGTATTTCTTAAAGTAAAAATTGCAATGTTCATTTATCCACTATTACAAACAAATGTTTTTCATGTTGATATTGTTTGCTTTGATCATTAAACCAATCGGCCTTTCCCAAAAGTTTCCCTTTGATGCTTCACGCAGTTGTTGTGCGCTCGATCAGAATCAGAATCCGCTTTATTGCCATTGTTAGTGAGGAGTTCACAAACTAGGAATGTTTTACGGTCCATCCGCGCAACATGAAACATGAATTAGGATAAATAATAGAATCTCTAAAAAAAAAAAAAAACTGACTATCAGCATGCAGTTAAAATAGACTAATAATAATAATAAATGTATATACACTAAGGTAAAAAGATAAAAAAGTGGTAAATAATAATAAAAATAACATCTATCGCAGAAACAATAGGGTGTAGAAATATGCATTAGCAGCAATGGGGCATAATGGCATAGTGTAAATAGAGCAGTGCAAATGGCATGACAGATTGTAAAGTTATTAAGTGTTCATGAGTCGGCAGAAAGAACATCCTCTGCTGGGCCTTCTTGATGAGGGAGCTGACGGTCGGCTCCCACTTGAGGTCCTGGCTGATGGTGGTGCCAAGGAAGCGGAAAAAGTCTACGATGGAGATGGGGGAGTCTGTGAGGGCGAGGGGGGACGTGGGGCTGTGACTTTCCTGAAGTCCACGATCATCTCCGTCTTCTGGGCATTCAGCTCCAGGTTGTTGCTGCTACACCAAGACCCCAGCCAGAGAAGAGCCAGGGGGATAGAACACAGCCCTGGGGGTTCCCGGTGCTGATTGTCCACATATCCGAGACAGTTGTCCCCAGCCGCACGTGCGGTCTCCAGTCCGCACGATGCACCTTGGGAATAGGCGCTCAAGCATTCCATCATGGTGGCAGTTCGTCAGTGACTTTTGCGTATGGACTTCACACATTGTTTTAAATGGTCTCTTCAATAAATGGTAAATGGTCTCTATTTAAAGTGGGATGTGAAAGTTTGGGCAACCTTGTTAATTTTTTTGATTTCCCTTTATAAATCATTGGTTCTTAGAATAAAAAAAACAGTTAAATATATCACAAAGGAGACAATCGAAATTTAAAGAATTTACAGAAAGTGTGCAATAAGTGTTTAAACAAAATTAGGCAGGTACATACATTTGGGCACCACAGTAAAAAAATAAACTCAATATTTTGTAGATCCTTCTTTTGCAGAAATTACAGCTTCTAAACGCTTCCGATAGTTTCCAATGAGATTATGGATCCTGGTTGAAGGTATTTAAAAACATCTTTAGTTCATTCACGTTTGATGGTTTCTGAGCATGGACAGCTCTCTTTAGTCACACCACAGATTTTCAATAATATTCAGGTCTGGGGACTGAAATGGCCAATCCAGAACGTTGTACTTGTTCTTCTGCATGACTGTCTTAGTAGCAGTGATTAGGGTCATTGTTTTATTGAAAGATCCAGCTCCGGCGCAGCTTCAGCTTTGTCACTAATTCCCGGACATAAGTCTTCAGAATCTGCTGATATTGGGTGGAAACCATGCATCCCTCAACATTAGTTGTAAAATTAAAAAAAAAAGTTTTTTTGAAGGGATTGAATATTTAAGTCTGAGGTCACTGAATGTTAATAAAATTCCTTGATCATATAAATCTCCTAATTTTTGTAAACCTTTATTCGCCCATAATTTAAAGCCACCGTCTGACCTGATTGTATTTTTTATAAAGGGATTTGTTGTTTCTCTTAACAGAATCTTAGGATGTGATGAATACAGATAAAATTTTAATGGGAGCTCAGACACGGTCTGTTCTATGGAGACCCAAGCTGGAGGTGAGTTCGAAGAAAAATAAAACATAGAAGCTCTAAGCTGAGCGGCCCAATAATACCATTGAAAACTTGGCATTTGTAATCCGCTTCTTTCATATGGAAGATACAAGAGTTTAAGTCTAAGGCGTGATTTTTTTATTGTTCCAAATGAATCTACAGAGTTGGCTATTAATTTCTTTATAAAAGGATTGTGGTAATGATAGTGGTATAGATTGTAACAAGTATAAAAAAATAGGCAAAATAGTCATCTTAATTAAATTGATTCAGCCAATCAGTGAAATAGGCATAGTTGTCCATCTTGTTAGTAATTCTTGAACTTCAACTTTTAACGGATCCTAATTTGCTTGCACAGTTGTATTAATTTCGGGTGAAATTGTAATTCCTAGGTATGTAAAACCTTCTGTCGCATTAAGAAATGGTGAGTCTATGATTGGCTGTTCTCTTTCCTCACTGTTCAAAAAAAGTATAGAAGATTTTTTATCATTGATATTGTATCCTGAGAACAATCCAAATGTATCAATTAATTGCAATGTTGCTGGTATGCTGACTGCCAATTTAGACAAAAAAAAAGAGTATCACATCATCTGCAAACCGAGATATTCTATGTTCCTGATCGCCAATAGTTATGCTCGATAGATTAGTATTATTCCTGATAGACATGGCAAGTGGTTCAATAGCAATATGAATAAAAGTGGCGAAAGAGGGCAGCCCTGGCGATTGGATCTCTGTAAAAAATATTTGGTCTGATACATTACTGTTAGTCACTACACAAGATTTAGGACCTTGTACAGTAACTTTATCCATTGCAAGAACTTCCCACCAAGTCCATATCTCAGCAACACATTAAACAAGTACAGCCACTCAAATCTATCAAACGCTTGTTTTACATCTAAAAATAACAGTGCTGTATCTTTAGTGTTGTTCATACGGTGAACTATATTAAGTACTCTTCTAATGTTGTGAAAACCCTGACGGCCCTTCACAAATCCATTCTGGTCACTATGCACCAAGAAAGGAATGTGTGGGTCCAGTCTTTCTGCAAGAGCGTTACATAATATTTTTGTGTGCACTCCCATAAGGCTAACTTACCTTCCAGAGGTAGTGCAGGCAGATGAAGCAGTGTGTCCTTACCTTCCAGAGGTAGTGCAGGCAGATGAAGCAGTGTGCCCTTACCTTCCAGAGGTAGTGCAGGCAGATGAAGCACTGTGTTCTTACCTTCCAGAGGTAGTGCAGGCAGATGAAGCACTGTGTCCTTACCTTCCAGAGGTAGTGCAGGCAGATGAAGCACTGTGTCCTTACCTCCCAGAGTGCAGGCAGATGAAGCAGTGTGCCAGGCAGGCTACAAACTCCTGTTCGTGGTTGCCCGGGCCCAGCACCAGGTTGCGGTTGACGGTGAGGACCCTGAGGGCATCGAGGAGCGCCACCTGCTGGGCAACGGTCTTGTGAGGGCGGCTCAACTGGTAAAGCACAGTGCGGTTCAGGCAGTGGTACACAGAGTCCAGAGAAAGGCCTTGAGAGCGCCGTTTTGACTAGAAGAGAGAGAAACATGCTTTTCAGAATGAGCATATACCAGTCTTTACCAGTTGTTGGCAACCTTTATGACTCAAAGAGCCAACAACAAGTCTATGAAACACAGATTTTAGTATATGAAATGTTAAATACACAACCTATGCGGGGGAGCCACCAATTCATTTTTTGAGCGAGAGATTTTATTGGCAGATCATTACATTAAGCTCGTGTTTGTGTACGCACATTTTATTGGGTCCAGCCCAAACCAACCAAGTATAGTGAAAGATATGGGCAATCTAATTATCTCCAAAATGGCCGCTTAATTAAAATAATCCTATGGCCACGCCTGCCATGATATCAAAAATCTAAATGATAAACGTAGATGGCACATGGGTCTGAGATAATCTGAGCACATTTTGAAACTTTTGAATCAAAAGTAGAGCAGATGTCAAAAGTTTGAGGGATACGATTTTGAAGGTTAGAGCCAATGTGGCCGACTTACTGTACACTTTAGGGCGAGGCCGTAATATTTTCTTTTTACGTGTCTCAACATGGTCTACGTTCATGCCCAGCGTCATCTGTGTATGTTGGCCTTTTTTGTGGCCGGCCTCCCAGAGGCCCAATGTAAACTGCCTCTTGCCACCGAGCAATTTTGATATTTTGTTCTCATGGACACCACTCAAATTTAGAGCTCACTGAGAACTAATTTTTGATCACTCTTACTTACGAATCAGTGAATGTCCGCTTGGTGAATTGCGATTTCAAGCCCCAGAACCAATTACAATTAGTCCCGAGCTCGGGCCTAATAATATTTTGAGCAAAAACAATATAGCCGTGTCTCCACCTATCACATAATATACTGTACATTTTCAAAAAGGTTTCAGGAAGGTGCATATGACTGGGGGGGACAAGGGGGAGTGTGGGACATGGTGTGTGCGTGTTTGGCCCTGGATGCGTTTTCTGGGTTGCAAAAACCATAGACCCTTGCGCCTAGTTGGCACTCAGGCCTAATTATTGCATTAAATCAATGCGTCTCTATAGATTAGATAGATAGAATTTGTAATTTCAAAGGCCATTTTCTCAAAATGCATTTTAACAGTATTTTGAACATTCTTATTTTTCAGATGTTTTTTTTTTTTTTAATAGGCTGATTGAGTTGTTAATTTTGTTTTACATATTTTAAAACTAAACAAGATATAGCAGCTGGGTAGCTCAATTGGTGGTCCTGGGTTCGGACCCTGCCTGCGACAATGAGCAATACCTAGTGTGGGTTCTTAGGCAAGACCTTTCATGCGTCCTAGGCGCTGGAATCCAACTGCTCACTGCTCCTTACAGAGCGCGCCAGTGGCAAAAAGGATCGGTCAAATGCAGAAGTGAATTTCTCCATTGTGAGATGAATAAAGTTAATAAAATTAAAATTAAAAATATCTAAAGTCTTCTCTGAAAAAGACTTTATATCAAATATATCTACAAAATAAACCCATAAATTTAAACCTTGCTCTACCCACTGTTCTGATTCCGTCACTGAAATTGACAATTTTAGCCATTTCTAGGCTAAAAATGCCTCATTTTTATATAAAAACATAAAAAGAAATCGTGCAATACAATCCTTTCTTATTGAAAGGTTGTTTTTCAAATGAGAGGTATATTATGTTGTCATGTCTGATTGAGCTCTGTGTGATTTGTAGCAATTCATCTGAGTGGCATCTGCATTGGTAAGACATACAGTGGGGTGCGAAATTTTAGGCAAGCATGTTAATTTTCATGATTTTCCCTCAAAAATCATTGATTCTTTGGATAAAAAAATTCAGTTAAATATATCACATAGGAGATGAACACAGTGATATTTGAGAAGTGAAACCAAGTTTATAGGAATTACAGAAAGTGTACAACAATTGTTTAAACTAAATTAGGGATATACTTAGCTGCATATTAGCTGACCCAGTATAAGCATGTATAAATCGCACAAGAAAGGTCCCTGAATTGACCACTGAGGAACACCACAGGACATGGCAATTTTGCTTGACACACAGTTCCCAATCTCAACAAAGTATGTCCTGTCCTCCAGATAGGATTTAAACCAGTATAAAGCAATGTCGGAGATTCCCACCCAGCTTTCTAACCTCTGCAATACGATCCCATGATCCACTGTGTCAAAGGCAGCGCTCAGGTCCAGCAGAACTAAAACTGAGACTTTGCCTGCATGGGTGTTCAGTCGAATATCGCCTCCATCAGAGCTGTTTCAGTGCTTTGGTGAGGTCTAAAGGGACTTGTTGGTCAACACCTACAGTCTAGATCTGATTGACTTTTTTGATCAGTGTGGGGATAAAGGATTAATGTGGTCCAGATTGCGGAGTTTTCAGTAATAGGGAATGAAAATAAAATGGTCATTCGTATGTGGGGTTACACTGTTCCATCTAAAACAATTGCCAGTCTTTGCAGCCTGCTATAACCTCGACTCTCAGCTGCAGTCTGCCGCATGTGTGGTTAGATAGCAGTGTCAGACTGTCCACTTTGGGGACTACCAGCATAAGTAATGTGTTGCACTCTCCGTAGTGAAGTGATCTTGTATTGTCATCAGATTACAATGACAAAACCTGCCACTGGCCAAACCTTGCAAAACCGGGCATAGGTCTAATTAGCTTTGTTGAGCAGTGACACTTACGGGAATTGTCTGCCAAGTCACAGACATTTTCTAAAAAAGTGTTTTAAGACCCATAAAAAAGGTACAGACATTGCAGCAGGGGGCACTATAGCTTGGGTCATCACTGTGGTCATGTAAATGCGTTAATGTAGTGTATGAGTGATTTATTTTCCAACTCAATCGGACAAAGCACGTGTGAATTATAAAGGAGAATATGCTATTGGCGACACATTTTCCTTTCGCCACGGCCACATCATACGAACCATGGCATGTGTGTACATTTTTTGTTTTGTTTTTGGCCGTTAAAGTGATCGAGGAACATTTATGAGGCTCAATTTGTTTAGGCCGTGGGTGACCTTATGTCCCCCAAATATAAATGAGATAGAGATAGAGATACACAAAAAAGCATGTTAAAACCATAACACTTTTCAAAAAGAACTGACAGATTATTGTGGCCTCATGTGTGTAGATGGTATTCATTAAAACAGGGGTGCCCACATTTTTTAGGCTTGCGATCTACTTTCAATGCCAGCAAGGCCCAGAGATCTACCTACAGATTTATATGAACAACACAAGGGGGCAGTATTTTTTCAGGGAATTATTAATGAAATATTAAAACAATTTGAAAATAACATCAATAATTAAACTAAACAAAAATGCAAAATACAAAAAAATGACATTTTCAACTTGATGAATGCAGCCTACAAGTTTTTGTGATAAAGTATTACATCAGGTCAAGGAGCCTAAGGGAGCCATTGTTTGAGTGACAGGAGCGCCATGGTAACACTCAGGAGCGGAGCTTTAGACTCAACAAATTCAGCTTTTTGGCCGCATCCAACAACAACAAACTACTCTTTGAAGGACAGAAACAGAGCGAACAGGTCGAGGGATGTAATCTATGACTCGACCTGCTTCTTTTTCTCTTGTTTCTTCGTGTGTGTGTGTGTGTGTGAGCGGGGCATATGCGTGCTCCCATGTAAACTACATCCTTTGTGCTTAAAGGGGAACTGCTCTACCGCCAATTCACTGTTGTTCTGAGTTTCTTAAAAATCATGCAATGACAGCAGCACACAGTGAGATTTTGTTGAATGGTCTAGGGCCGTGAATGAAGCTAACTACCTGAGCGATGAGCTGCACGATGAAGTCCACCACGAGCTTGGAGTCCTTGTTGAACATGCCCTGCCACAGCTTGTCCACCACGCGCTGACTGAAGTAGAAGACGTTATGGACCAGGGTCTGGTAGTTCCCTCCGGAGGTGATCGGCAGAGAGGCATCTTCACCTGAACAGGACAAACAAACGGTCACAAAACAGTCGCCACATACTTTCATTTCATGTCATAGGTTTTTGATCTTTCAATATGAATGTCAAAATGGATAACTTAAGTTCAAGAAGAATTAACTTAAGAGCAGAACCGGGAAAAACACTAAATATGAAGGATTACTAAAACACATGATACAAATCTATACAGTCAATATATGAGGAGAGACACTGCAGGCAATACTCATTTATATACATTTTTTATACTTTCAGGTTTTGAGCCAGTTTGGTCTCTTAACATAGAAACTTTCACCTACTCTAAACAAAAATACCTAATCTTCACAATAACATGCTTAATTAATTATTGCACTGATTCAATGTGTACCCATACATTGAATCACATTGTGGCGACAAAATCTGCAATTCAGTAGCTGCTACAGACTTCAAACTTCCCAGTTTTGAATTTAAAACTATTTTAAAGGTTTTTTCATAAGGATTTTGAATATTTAACTCCTAGCTTAATTTAGTGAGTTTTAAATTATAACAGAAAAGGCGAATTTAGAATTTTTACAGATTTACCCACTAATACAAGCTTTAAAAAAAAAAAAAAAGGACTGAAATGTTTGCAACTGCAAAACTTAAAAACAAAACAGTCAAGAGCATAATCTAGAATCCAGCCTCACAAGGAAAGCAGAAATGAACAAAAGCATGTGCATGTACTCACCCAGCAGAACGTCCGCTGCCAGCAGGTGTTCCATGACCCCGTCCAGGATGTTGGACTGGAACTCCTTTTGCTGCGTCCGAGTGGAGCGCTCCGGAGAGGCCTGCAACACAAACAAGAGGCTTGTTCCTCAAACTGTTCTTCCGTAATCCAACAGTGAGCCGATACCATGGGGTGTGAATTAAAATCATTCAAAGTGAAGTCACTTTGCTGCATGATTCTTTGATTCTGACAAAGTTCTGGTTTCTCTCTAAAGACTATACAAAAGTGTGAAAAAGACATCCTTTTTTTTCAATTTCTTAGCACCTCGCATTACTGAAAAAAATAACTGTCCAGAATATTGTCAATATTGTTTTTTGTAGATTATAAAATCAGCACGATTGTTACAATTCAATAAACATTTTTACTAAATGTCCAAACAAAAATTGAGGACAATTATGGCTATAGTTGAACTTTTGAACATAATTTGGTCTATAAGTATTATCAGCATCGTATTGGGACATCCCATTTGGCAGCTTGTGCTCTTTTTGCCATGTTTGTTTCACCTTCAGAAGCGTGAAGCATGAGAGCTGCGTGCGCATAGTGGAAACGAAGCAAGCACACAATTCACATTTTGAAAAGAAAAATGAAACTTGTCAGGGCAAATCTTTATTCCGTGCACACTAAAATCAAATCCCTGCAATTAAATATATATAATTTGTCCATGCAAGCCTTTGTTCCGTGTGCACTCTACTCGAAAAAGTCAAACCCGCCCATATTGAGCACACAGCCCTCAGAAATCTGCCAAAATGTTTTAGTATGACTTTGGTAAGCTAAGAAGTCGTAGTGCTTGTTCCCAGACATGAACATGACAGGACACATTTCACTTTATGAGCACTTTTCCGTGGAAATGAGCACTAATATATGAGCCACATTGGCCTCAGGTAAACTCGCACATCTGCTCCTGAAATTAGCTATGATAAAACTTTGCCGTTCCATTTCTTTGGACATCATTAGATTTAGAGCCACATAAAATAATCACTATAGTGATCACATTTGTTGAATTTAGGAAATTAAAATAACATTTAAGTTAAGTGTGTTGGACCATAGAGATGTGCATTCAAGCAATATAATGCACGCCTCCTCCTTATTTAATCCTTACTTATCTGTGGTCCAATAAAATACAGTATTTTTTTATTTTTAAAATATGAATTGTGTGCTTGCGACATTCCTACCATGTGCATGCAACACCCATGCTCCGCACTTCTGCAGGTGAAATAAATGTGACTGTCATGCTCCCTGTCCCGCCTCGGGCCTCACTCTGGAGCTGAAACATACTTTGCTCCGTCCCGCTCCCCATCCCACCTCGGGCCTCACTCACCTCCAGCAGCAGGTCCAGGATGGGTGTCTGCTTGCTGGCTGGCGTGATGCACATGTTGTCCATGATCAGGACCCTCATGAAGTCCAGCACGTACTTCTTGGCCGGGTGGTTGGTCAACGAGGTCTTGGAGCCCACATTGCAGTACTCAGACTGGCTGCGGTTCATCCCGGAGTCTCCCGAAAACGCCTTGAACTCCTCTGTGGGCGACCCTGTCTCATCGTCCAGATCACTCACCTATGATCAGACTTGACATCAGTGACACTCTTACATGGAGTGGAATTTCATTTAAGGCGAGACACAGGAGAGGTGAATCAAGATTTTTTTTAAAACATAAAGATATCAATTTAAAACTTTTGCAGAAGATTACTGACAAAAATGTTAAGCATTGCAAGTTTTCTCTTGTTCTATGTATTTATGTAAGAACAAGGCATTTTAAGCCTAAAAATGTCCAAAATTGTCTATATTTTCTGTAACAAAATCTGAACAAAGGATGTAGCTGGGATTATTTTGTAGATACATCAGTTACAAAGAGGATTTTGGATATCTTGTTTAGTTCTACAATAAGTATAGTGAATCTACTGGTGATGTTATGCTGCCATCCTTCTTTCTACATACCATTGAAGCAGAGCAGTCATGAATCTTGTTATTGACAAGCAAACTGCAAACCCCCAAAGATCCTCATTACTCTGAGCTCACAGACTCAAACAAAGACATGAGAAAAGTGGATACATTTGAAAGAAACCATTTCAACTGAAATTATTTAAATTACTCTTACAAGACCAAACCCAATCAAACCTTGTAACAGAAATGGAACAGAAACTCAAAATGCTACCTGTAAAGCTTGAAAAAATAATCAGATCAAAGAGTGGCCGAGTGATATCCTGTCAAAGTTCAGCAAAGAGACTTAACACATTTCTTTTGTTCTCATTAACTTTCTTCCCAGATCAACAAGGACAATGTGTATTTGCTAATGCATTAGCGAAGCATGATCTATGTGTTTCATTGGCAACGCCTCCCCAACAAAAAGGCAAGAGACAGTTCAGAGTTCAAATCGGAGTCTGAAAGGAGAGTTTGGTTGAAAAAGAGAAAGAGAGAGACATGCTCCTGGAGAGTGGAGAGCAGGGCCATTGCCTGACCCCTGACCTTATTTTGTCTCAGAGCAAGAGACAACATTTCCAAATCTCTGTGAACCAAAGCTTTAAAATGTGCCCTATTTCGATGTGTATTATGCAACATCTTGACTTTTTTTTTTCTTTTAACTTGGAGAAAAGTTAAATTGGCATGTTTTCCAAACCAAGAACGCATTTCAAACCAGTGAGTGTGTCACTCGGAGCTGCCTGTGCCTCAGCCCCCCACCTTCGCTTGTACAGTGGGGTGCAAAGCCAACCATGTTAATTTTCATGATTTTCCTTTATAAATCATTGGTTCTTAGGATAAAAAATTCAGTTAAATATATCACAAACACAGTGATATTTGAGAAGTGAAACAAAGTTTATAGGATTTACAGAAAGTGTACAATAATTGTTTAAACAAA
>JAADKR020000004.1:56483-78390 GCA_011763505.2 Lythrypnus dalli
TTTAAAGTCACTATTCACTCGGCTCAGTAGCTCCCATATGTTTCTCATTGCCACTGTCCCCAGTCTCCTCTCTCCCCTCCTGTCCCTCCTCTATCTCCCCCTCTCTTCTCTCTCTCCTCTTTCTTCTCCCTCTCTCTCTCCCTTCACTCTTCTCTAACTCCTTTTTCTCCTCTCTTTCTTCTTTCTCCTTTCTCCACTCTCTCTCCTCTTTCTCGTCTTTTCTTTTCTCTCTCGCTTCGTTCTTCTCTTTCTTCTCTGTCTCTTCTGTCCCTCCTCTTTCTCCTCTCTCTCTTCTCTCTTGCCTCTCTCTCCTCTTTCTCCTCTCTCTCCTTCCCCCACTCTCTCCTTTTTCTCATCTCTCTCTTCTCTTCTCTCTTCTCTCTTCTCCTCTCTGTCCTCTTTTTCTTTTCTCTCCTCTCTTTTTTCTCTATCTCCCCTCACTCTTCTCTCTCATCTCTCTCACTTTCTTCTGAAATCCTCTCTCTCCCTCTTTATAATCTCTCTCGCTCCTTGTCTTCTCTTTTTTTGCTTTGTTTGACCTCTCTCCCTCCCTCTCTCTCACCTCTTTCTCCTCCACTTGACCCCTCCATTTCCCCCAATGTCTTACCCAATGAATTTCTCCTCTCTCTCCTACCTATGTATCTCTTTCTTTGTCTGTCCCCTTGCTCTCTCTCTGTCCCTCTCTCTCCATTTCCTCCTTCACTTTCCCTCTCACTCCTTCTCTTTCCCGGTTTCTTCCACCCCACTCTCTGTTCCCTTCACTCTTTTTCTCTATTTTCTTGTTAATTTCCCTCCTCTCTTTCTGTCCCTCTTCTCCTCTCTCCTTTCCCTGTGTCTCCCTTTGCTCCCCCCCCGAGGTTGTTGTTGGAGGGTTCTGTCTGTTTCCATTAAAGCTGTTTGAGCACAGACAGGTCCAGTGGAAAAACTCTTAGTTTGTCAGAAACACACGTTTAAACCTTTACCTTGAAGCCACAGCAGCAGTGGCTCCTCTGGCCCGTCCCGTGAGATCCATCCCAGCTCTGAACAGGCAGACTTTTCCTAAATGTACACGCTTTGACCCGAAGCGATGGTTGAAGCAGTTGTAGTGGATGTGGCTGTCTCTTTGCCCAGAAACTAGACTCCCCCTAATCGCAGCAAATAGTTTTTGCTGCCTGGGAGGGTCTAGAGGATCTCGGTTCAATTTGACCCAAAACGGGCTGGACCAATCAAATTGCGAAAAGGAGGGGGGGCGGGCTAAAATATTTCAGGACGTCAGAGGCGCGACACTTTCAGCAGTAAACACACCATCATTGCAATCTTTCAGCAATGCTTGTGGTTTTCTTTGGGTCAAAGATGTTTGAAGAATGTGCCAACACACCCTCAACCCTTAAATTCTTCTTACAGAACTGACAACAATCGCTGAGCTCCATTCTGTGTTACCACTCTTTGTTAGCCACTTTTAGCATCCTGCGGAGCTAAAGATCACTTCCGGCGCTCTGGTGACGTAATCCTATTCATTGCATTGATTCGTTGTAGCGCTGTCCAATAGCAGCCGAGGGATTTGAATGACAACCGTATCTCCCGCCCCTCAGCCAACGGAGCTCCTCCAGACCAAACATCTGGAGGATTTGGCCAGGCGAGCTGTCTCTGGGATTAAAAACACTTTGAGTTAGAACGTCAATCTCTGAAGTCTTGAAATATCTTTCCTGTAGGGCTGCACAAATGATTTACAGAACTTAAAGAATGTGTTATGCCATGTTGCTGCGGATCCAAGAAATTAAATATTGATATGTTGATTAAATAGATGAATAGTTACACTCCTAATAATTTGACATATGCATCAAGAAATACTAACTTTTTTTCAGTTCATTTGCAAATCAGTAAACCATATTAATTCTATTTAAGCATTTCAAATCACATTTGGGTTTAAGATCTTCTACATAAAGGTGTATGGACTTCCTGTCCATGTCCAAAAAAAATTTGAATAATAAACATCACAAAAAATGTCACGGATTTTCGTATGCACATTTTTAGAGGTGACTGCTATTTCCTTTGATTGACAGGCTCTGGAGAACCGCAGAGGCTCGTTGTCATATGCACTTTAACCATTGCAGAAACATTAAAAAAAGGATTTTTGTAAATACCAATGTTGTTAATTTCGAGCAGCTGTGGCATAAACCTTGCATTTGGAAATCGCTGTACATCGCATCATTGTGGTTTCAGGGATCACATGTGTATGCTCTGCTCTGCGCTACAAAAACATTTCACGTGTCTTATGTTTTGCAAACTGAAAAGTTTTATTGATGACTGCATAAAATGGCTGGAGGAAGTTCTTCTGTGACACAAGAGATGGAGCTTGGAGAGTTGGACTCAAAGAAGGCGGCGCTTCAACTATTTGTACGCAGTTTGGATTTGAAAAGTGGCTTGGAGCTAAAGCGTGACTAAAGAGCTAACCACTCTGCAGCCCATTCATATTTGGCCAAGACCGAAAGAACAGTTTGTTTAATTTAGATGAAACAAATGCCTGGATGTACGAGGCTTTTCACTGAGAATCAGTCAATACAAACAGAAGTGAAGGAGGTCACTGAGCTTCATTTCAAGCTCAAACTGAGGCGTGTGAATCAGGTCTGTGCAGACGTCCAGCAGAATGAGTCTCCAGGAGTTTTCCAGCTTCAGAACCAGATGTTCTAGCTCCTGTGGGAAACTAAACCCAGAGGAGCGCTGGGTGCTGCAGCTAACCATTATTTAATCATCCATCATTCAGCCATTTCAAGTAGTTGGCAAATCAAATAACTCCAGCTAATTCCAGTTAAATTAATGTAATTCAGATATAAGCATAATATGTCTTTGCAATACAAACAACTAAGTTAATGCTTTAATTAAGTACAGATATTGAAAGTGTATTCACATGTTTGAAATCAATAAGCTTTTCATTTTTTATTATTAATAATATTATTATACCCTCTGCTCTTCTTGTTAAGCCAAAAAGGTGTTGTAAATGTTCCTATTAGCGCTTTGTTGAATGTGTAATGTGCAGTACAATGGGATTTGAAGACACGTGCACTTTCAATAAATAAAGAAAAAATAATACTTATATTTGTATTTTTTTAAAGCATGTTGATGCTTACATTTAAGTATCGGCCATAGCAGCAAGACAAATATGGGGTATTGATATTGGCAGGACATTTTTATATCGGACCATCCCTAATCAATTATACCCAGTACTGTGATTTCTCTAATGTTCGTGTTTGCACAGTCTAAAAGTGGACAATGTTTGTCTCAGAGTGGAGGAGACTCAGGACCTGCTGCTGTTCTTCCGGACGCTGAGAGCCTTCTCAGACAGACGTGACGAGCGCCGCAGAACCTTCTCACACTTCCAGGTAAGGCTCACTTTCTCAAACAGCTTTCTCACACAAACCTGGGACACGCCCAGAACGTTCTCACACTTCCAGGTAACACTCTCTCTCTCAGCCTGTTCTTGCTAGGTTCATGTTTATTTGCTGTATTATGTTTGCATTCACACAATCAGTTGAATTAGCTGATATGTTACGATGGCGGGCAGTGGCTGTCCAGACATTTGTCTGGACTTCCTCAGGTGTGCAATTACAAAGGTTGGACAATCATTTTTATACACTGGTTTACCAGAGTAAATACTTCCAATGATAAGAAAATGTGTTATATCGGTGAAAATAATAATTTAAATGGAAAAAAAGTTGATTACATGTTTTGTTTGTTTACATGGTTTGGTTTGGATAAAGTGATATAGAGCTTGGAACAATGTGCATCTGTATCTATAATGCTGCTTTCCCACTAATTCTGACACATACGATTGATTCCACGTGTGTTGTCTGGTGTTTGTCACTGGACAGAAAGTTGCTTATGTTGCATGAACATTGTTGTCTCTTCCCCCGCCCCCTTTTACGTTTTTCGCAACCCATTATTGCAAGCTCCCTCTTGTTTCGGTCTTTGTAATAGAAGCTGATTGGTGGATTACTGCAACACTCTGCCCATGACAGGAAATAAAGTTAAAGGTTTTCTACCCTGGCTGCGGATGGGGCACGGTACTTAACGCCGGACAAATGCTCAGATTGCGTTTTTTCACGTCCGTCGTGCTGCTCTGGTCCATCTATGTCCATCTTGTCACAAGGCAAACGTGTCCTCACATAGAGAATACATGTAAACCTGTTGCAATAGTCGGTTGGTGTTGTTTTAGGTGTACAAAAGATGGAGAGGATAATGAGATAACACAAACATCAGCAAGTTGGTGAAAATAACAGAGACAACGTTTACATCAGCTCTATCGTCTGTTCATTGACCTTAAAATATCCACATGTTTATATAATCTATGGCAAGAAGATGCGCTTAAAGCTTTCATTTTCCTGATAACACTGTCGTGCTATAACATCACGTCTGATTCTTCCTGATTGATTGCTCTGTGCGTGTTTGTCTCACCTTTATCCTGCTTCAGTCTGCTCTTTGTTCCCAGACTGACTTTCCAATGTGAAGAACTGTTAGTCACTGGTGCAAACATCATGAGTTGAAGAAGTTTCTCCAGGAATGAGTCAGATGAGAAGGGTCTAATGTTGTGAAAGCAGCTGAACATCTGGAATAGACTTCAGCTTTGGACACTCGCGACACAGAGCCATCGGGAAGTGCTCTTTTTGGTCATGAACCTACGTGCACTTGTCACAGAATATACTATTTAATTCACATTTGTTTGTCTTCAATACAAATTAATACATTTACACTTATATTATATTATATCGTCATATCGTAATATCGTAATACATCCCAGAAGTATCGTGATACATGCTAAGGTCCATATCGCCCAACCCTAGTAATTATCACACTCTGCTTTTTGTTATATGATTTGCTTTGTGAGTGTTGCTTCATTCTTTTATATATATATATATATATAAAAAAAACATGTTTTAATTCTATCTCTTGATATGTTTTGAGCAAGACCTTTTCTGCTACCCCTGGCAAAATGGAGGACAAAAAGAGTAAAATGTCCTTAGTTTATCTGTGTAATATACAGCTGAGCTATAATAAATCATGTCGCAGTATTGCTGTGAGGCTGTGAGTTTTACATCAACAAATGAGAAAAACATGAGGGGCTGCAACAAGCAACACTTTATGAAGTTGTTTTATTGCTTTGTTGTGTTTTGAGACTGAACTGCAATTGGCTAATACGAGGTTCACTTGATCCAATCATTATCAAATATCCCACTTTGATGGCCCTCAGGCTTCTTGAAACCAGAAGCAGGAAAAGGGAAAGAAAGCAGTGAAAAATTGAAAGAAGTACAGTGTTGAATGCTCCCACAGTAGGACGCATCGACGTCCAGAGACACGCATCCCTATATTTTGCATGGAGACTAGACGTCCTGGCAGCTCAGGAAGCATCCAGGTTCATGGACAGTGTGGACAGTGGGCGGAGCAGACAGACACCTGTCTCTGAGGTGCATTAGACGAGGAAGAAGACGGCTCTAAGTTATAATTTGCATTGTCAATTACTTAGAGCATGGTCTCAGCTTACATTGAAAGAGATCTTCGCGCCTGCTGCCATCTTGGAAGTGGAAGCATTAAAAACTACGTAGCATACAGCATAGTCTTGCTGTTCCTCCCTGTTCTGTGATTGAACCTTAAACAGGTCTAGCTTTTGCCATGGTTGCCATGCTGCTTTGCAGAGCAAAATTAAATTGAGTGTGTGATACAGTGTGGGAGTTCCCAGGCCAGAATTCCCCATGATTCAAGCCAAAAAATACCAGGCTTTTATTGTGAGACAGAGCTGGCATCAAGCTGTAATAAAGGTCTTGATTCAAGTCTCTCTCAAAAGCTCCCAGTTTGATTGTACTGACATGGATCTGTGGCTCTGGAAGAAAAGAGTTTGTCTTTCTGGTGCTTTAACTCGATTTATCACACCTCAACAGATTTTTGTGCTTTGGGCATTTTATTTTTGTATAACTTGTACATTTTTTGTCTAAACTGATGATTTTTTTTTACCCCTTTGTAAATAGACTTTAGATAAAAACTCCCTTTGTGGGCCTTAGTCACATCTGTCCATCATCTTTCGAAGTTCTAACAAAATAATGGACTAATCCAACATCACCTCTCATGACACAGACTTATTCTTTTTCTGGAGAAGCAGTGTGAGCAGTGTCTCCTCATTACGTCTCCGTTGGCTCCCAGTGCAGTCCATGTAAAAGCGCTGTATCCCGTGCTCCGTGTGGCTCCGAGCGCCCGTAGATCCCACTGCTCCCGTTCAAAGTGCTGACGCTGCGTTCGAGGGCCATTAGAGCGTCTGCTGCAGCCATCAGCCGCTCCGACAGAATAATGGCACCGTCCGACTCCGTCTGCAGCTCCGGCTTTTATTGAAGTTGGCGCGAAAGCAGGAGGCAGTGCAGCAGTCGGCCAAATGGCAACGAGGCTTCAAGTGGAAACCGCATTCCTACAGGAGCGGCTTTCAACGTCATCTCTGACTGTTTCACTGGAACATTTTAAGAGAATGTTATTCTTACAAAAACAACAATGGAAAGGAGTATTTTTGGCAAAGTGGTTCTTCAGGGCAGCCCCACGGTCTTACATCATTAAAATATATATAGTCCATGAGTCTAAAATCTTCTTTCATCATTGTGTTAGTATTAGTCAAACTGGAAAAAATATAGATTTGTTTTGTTGGTATTTTAGTTACAAAGGCTGCACGATTTTTACGAAAAACGTAATCGCGATTACGAAACTATTACTTTTGCAATTCGATTATGGACTTTAACATTTTATATACGTATGCATTTGTTTAGTTTGAACATACAATTCTAAAACAGCTGTCATACATCACATTGTGCATCCATTACATTTTTGTTTTTTGTAGCAACAACATGTAAGTCTGCAAGAAGCAGCAAAGAGACATTTTCAGGAGTTTCAGAAAAAATATCTTCAGTTTTATTCACTCTCAAATAAATGGGCCTGGGGTGTCTTTCTTCCTCTCTCTCTCTCTCTCTCTCTCTCTCTCTCTCTCTCTCTCGCTCTCTTTCTCTTTCTCTCTCTTTCTTCTGTTCTGATTCATGAACAACAGGTCGGCCTATAGCTAACTCAGATCATGGAAACAATGAGCTGCATAAAAACGTTGTCTGAATAACAAGCTTTAAAACACTTTGTTTTAAGAAAATCTGCCTCATATTTACGTTAAAACCCTGCTGGCGAGATGTTGCAATTAGACGTTTCTTCAATGAAACGTACGGTGATGATGAGCAGTCTGCAGTTTGCACAGCAGGAGACACGTGGACTTTGTTTATATGTTTGTTTATTATGTTTATAGCACAACAGCGCAGACAAACATGATTGACTGCAGCCAAAGGCTCAATCATTCTGATGGAGAACATGTGTATCACTCAAACAGCGGACATGAAATGCAGAGGGAAAAAACTGAGGTTTTTTTAATTGTTAGGTAAATTTTGATTCAATAAAGGTTACTCATGCTGCCCTATTAGTTACAACATTTTTAGAGGAATTTTGGACCTTGGGGAGGTTAGGTAGTTATAAGTTATTCAAGATTCAATACACCAGACAGGAATTACCATTGATAAGAAAAACCCTTGTAAATGCTACTAAAGTAGAGATGAAAACCCTATTTAGAGAAAATGAGCTCTATAGTTTTAGAATGTGAAATGTTGTTGTTTTAACCTGCAGCGACACTTCAGTTTGCATCTCGTCCAAACAACAACTTTGATTTGATCTTGCTGTTGACATATTGCCCTTGCCCTAAACAGCCCAGTAATGCTCTTTACTTATATAAAAAGTTTATTATAATACAACAGTAACTTGCAGTCCTCTGTCAGTGTAGATTCACAGAGTTATCAGACATTCTTACAGCTCAGATACATGGGCTCACAGTTTCTCCTCCCGAGGAGATAAATTAACACATTATGACTTTATTTACATTATATAGACATTCCAGACAGGTCTCATCTGACTGCAGTCCTGCTTATGCTTCAGGCATTTAAAATATTCACTAAATACAATACTGGAAACCCCGTGAGTCAGTCGTACTCTAAAGGAAACACGGACACGACTGGAGAAGGCAGAAAGTATAAAGTCGACCAGAGTCTGTAGCGCAAAGAGGGAGAGACTGCAAAAGTTTAAGATCTTATTAAAACAACAAATTAAAACCCTTACAACGTATTTTAAAGCTCCAGCTTAGTTCTAAAGTCATGCAAATTTGTCAGAAATCTACTGAAATAAAACAAGCACGATGTAATACAAATGTCATGCCTTATTATAAATGTCTTATTTTGCTTTTCTGGTTGTAACTAAATTTGACGTGAAGTCTTGCAAATATTTTGAGAGGGTCTTAAAAAGGTCTTACATTTGACTTCAGGGTTCATGCATTTACCCTGAGACCAAAACAAGTCTTACAATCCAGCCCAAGCCAGGAAAAAACCGAAATAGGACTTTCCTCTTTGAGACAATGTAGGATGGGTCAAATGGGGGAGGAGTACCTTAACCTTAACCTCGTTGGTTTGGAACAAAGCAAAGCAAGAAGAAAGAAAAGTACATATCCGTAGTCCTTTGACCCACGAGCCAAAGTCCGGTATTTGCACGGTGTCGGTGTCTCTGGTGGACTTTTACTCTTCGTCGTCGTTGTATAGTCCGTGAAACGAGTCCTGGAGCGGGGTTAGGAGAATGCGCCGAGGCAGAGGGTCTTTGCTCCTCGTCGTCCGCCCCCTCGTCCTCAGCGGTACTTCCCCACAGGCAGCACATTGAGGCAGGTGAAGGTGTCTGGGTTCTTGGACAGCACCACGGGGTTCCCGTCCAGCCGGATCTCTGTCAGCCTGGGCCTGAGGTAATATGTGTCGTTGGAGCGGCAGAAGGTGTCTATGCTGACGTCCGTAATGTTGTTGTTCTGTTGGAGAGACGGTTAAATGTGGTTATTGCGATGTTAACTATAACCCCGAGCCACTGCAGTTCCTCCTCTCACCTGTAGGTGCAGGGTCCTGACGTTCTCAGGGATGTGGGGCACTGCCTCCAGCTGGTTGTCAGACAGGTACAGGTTGGACAGCTTTGACAGTTTCTGTTAGAATAAACACATTTGATCACCGCGATCAGAGCAGGACAGGCTGAGCTTCTGGGCTCACAAGGACAAGCGGAAAACATGTGGAGGACGTGGATAATCTGTTCGATCTCGTGTTGAAGATCTAAATTTGACCTTTGTAACACTCATTTATAAAGATAGTGTTTGTGCCGCACTTTGGAAACATTTTGTTTGTAAAATGTGCTACATAAATAAAGTGGATTAGATTGGATTGTACTTCTGATAATGCTTAAAATTGCATCCCCTTGCAGTGATCATCGTAGTATTTAGTAATCGTATTTGTAATTGCAAATGTTTAAGGGGAAAAAAAGATCTTTTACGAACCATTTTAGCATTTGTAAAACCAAAAGCGTTTGCAGCACTTGAAGACTAGTTGCTGTTAGCAATACTGCAGCTTTGATTTGCACCCTAAAAGTACTGAAATAAGTGAATAAGCTCTATCTTTAGAAGAATCAAGATATTTGGGAGAGATTAGGAACGTTATAAGTTAGTATGGGCCAAAAACACAAACTTCATCTGCCAATGTCTAGATATGGGAAACAATTAAACTTGCCTAATGCCTGAGCATCTCATCAGCATTTTAATATGCGTTATAAATCAAACGGGATGGGATTACCTTGAAGACGTTGGCCTTCACTCCTCTGGTCTTGAGCCGGTTGAAGTTGGCGTTGAAGGTGGTGAGTTTGGCCGGGAGCATGGGCAGTTTGGCCAGTCTGTTCTCGGCCAGAGACAGCTCCTCCAGAAGAGCCAGCTTCGAGAAGGCCCCGTCCTCGATCTCAGAGATGATGTTTCCTGTCAGATCGATCCTCTTCAGGGTCACTAGAAACAAGTAAGGCGCAATCGGCTGTTCACGTGACGTCACAACATTTTAAACAGAATGCACAGAAATCCCGATTATTTCAATGTAAACAAGCAGGGAAAATTTTGCCGTGAACACTTTCAGAGGTAGTGTTGTAGAAAATGCTTTCAGATTAGAAAAAGGGGAGGCAACTGATAACACATCTGAGGGCAAAGGTGACAAACATCTAAACAAGGCATCTCTAACTTTGACATTGCAAAAAACCCAAACAGAAGAATAGGATTTCTTCAATGACATGCTGGATGTTTCATACAGAATACTGTGTATATACCGTGCAATATTTAAAAAGATGCCTTTTCCAAAATCAGTTCTGAGGATTGAGGGTTGAATTTAGGGTCGAAGTAGAGTTTGAAATATTAATAATAACAGCACTCACGTATATCGGCGAAGTCCTTGTTGCCGATCTTCTGGATCTGGTTGAAGCGAGCGTACAGATAGGCCGTTTCTTTGGGCAGTGCTGGCACTGAGGTCATGTCCGGACTCACTTCCTCGCAGTAAACAGACCCAGTGAGACACACGCACAGCAGGCAGGTCGGCAGGTCTGCACACACCCACAGGACGTCACACAGGGACGTTAAAGGGGAGATCTTCTGCAAAAAGGCTATTTTCTATCCTTAAACCACGTTCTTACAATTTCAGTACTTCGATCTGTACTTCCTGGTTATATTGTATCATTGTTTCTCTTGTCTGTCTTTCCTCTATCTCTTCTCTCTGCTCTCTCTTTTTCTTCTCTCTCCTCTTTCCCCTATCTCTTTTCTTTCCTCTCAGTCCCATCTCCCTCATCTCTCCCCCCTCTTTCCTCTCACTTTGTACTCTCTTCTCGCTCCCTTCTCTCCTCTTTCCTCTCCTCTTTCCTCTCACTCCCCTCTCTCTCTTTTCTCTCTTCCCTCTTTCCTCTCACTCTCTATTCTCTTCTCTCTCCCCGTCTTTCCTCTCACTCTCTATTCTCTTCTCTGTCCCCTCTTTCCTCTCACTCTCTATTCTCTTCTGTCTCCCCTCTTTCCTCTCACTCCCTACTCTCTTCTTTCTCCCCTCTCTCCTCTTTCCTCTCTTCCCCTCTCTCCTCTTTTCTCTCACCCCTCCTCTTCTCTCTTTTTCTTATCTCTCTCTTTCCTCTCCGGCTCCAGTCCATCTTCACCTGCGGACATTACCTGCATGCACAAATTTACTGAGTAAAACTGTGACTTTGGTTTTGGGGAAGTTATTGAGTTAAGAAATAGTTGTGGGAAAGTGAAGGAGTTTCTCGGGGATTGAATGCCCAGTTTATGAACTATTCTGTGTTTTGGACTTGAAAAGTGAGATATTGCCGCTGCTGCTCTCTTCATTCATCAGGAGGTAGCGCTGTACAACTGCACTCGCACGACCTACAAATACTGCCCTTTCTCACTGTTTTATCGTGACACATGCTCTTATTGGAAACAATAGGACACCTTCATTTCTACAGAAAGAGAATCTACTAAACATTAATATATTATTTCTGTTGGAATGCCCAAATTCATGCACATGCCTAATTACTGTATTCAGTTATAATCACACACTTTTTGTAAATCCTAAAAACTTCATTTCACTTCTCAAATATCACTGTGTCTGTCTGCTATATGATATATTTAGTGATATTGCTGACCCAAACAACCAATGATTTATGATGGAAAACCATGAGAATCACTCGGGGTGCCCAAACTGTCTTTGTAAGGGAAAACAACACATAGATCGTTTGTGAAATTACATATATACTATTTGGGCATTAAAATAGCATTGAAAAGCATTGATATATTGAGCCTGAAACCATGATCAAACCAAAACAGGACTCACCTGACGCCTCTGCTGTCAGAGACATGTCTGGGTCATCAGCCGCAGGCAGCGCCCTCTACAGGAGACAGAGAGAAGGGTTTAAAAATCTCCAGACTCTGCTGCGGAAACATAAATCCAAAGTAAACGCTCACAGAGGACCACAGACCAGAGTGAAATAACTGAAGCTTGTGAAGGTCTAAAATGTAAACTGTGGGTTTCCTCTGCGGTTCACCTGTGGAGGAGCTCGTACTTTATCATAATATATAACTTTTACAGAAGAATAAACCACTTTCTTCGGCATGTGATGAGCCAAAACTTAACTATGTAGACGCTTGAAACCAACAAGTTTTAGTTAAGGCTGCTCAATTATAAGAAAATTAAATGAAATGACGATTATTCAAACAATTATTTCATTAAAAAAAAAAAAAGTTAATCAAATCAAGTATATTTACTTTTCTAAACCATTGTAGTGCTTTGTAATTGCTACTGCCACTACGTCAGGGGACTGGTTGAGAGGAACAGGGAGCTTGCATTTGCGCATCAACGTTGCAACAAGCATTTTTCGTCAAGTAGCGTGATAATAATTGAATTTCTTCTAATTGCAGTTACAGAATACATTATTATTAATATTACAAAATGTTTCACTTAATTACTGACTAATTTACATGTAATTTATAATGTTTATAAGCGCATATTGGGCTTTCTTTTTACAACAATATTTACAACAATAGAATAGAAAAGATGTTATTGTCTCTCAGTTAGAAATTAATCTTTGGCTCACCGTATAAAAACACAATTTAGGACAACACAATCCAGGCATAATGGATGAGGTGAGCATATGATAATTTCCCATTAAAATCTATGGAAATTGAATCACTGCCATAGGGTTAGGGGTAGTAGTTGGAGTAGGTAAAAGTCTGGTCAAACTGGGCCAAAAAATAAATAAACAAAAGGGTTTTGCCTGCAGTGTCTCCCCTTAATACAAATGTCCCCCCTCAAAATACTCCATTTTCATGTTTTTCCAACTCTTTGGCAACTATTTTAATAATCGTAGTTGATTAATTGTTTGTTTCAGCCCCAAATGTAACAAAAGTGTAATTATTACCCTGCCAAAAGCCGCTGGTAAATGAGCCCAATCAAACCACAATCTTACACAGTTTTACATTTTTTAAACCAGAGCTGAAAACCCAACCATTCCATGTGAATTATTAAAACAAATCATTTTGGAGAGACAGAAAACTGAAGCAGACGCTGTGATCACGAACAGCCCAGATGGTTCTGATATAAAGAGTCTAAACGAGATTTATTTCATTTGGTTTGATGGAAAATTCCATCTTTTTCCATTTGGCCGTCATGCCGTTCGAATGAACGGAGCTGGGCCCGTCATACCAACAGTTTGTTGTTTTAAAGCTCTCTGAATACCAGGCTTTTTGTTTTTTGCAGGTTTTTATGATTCCCAGGACAGAATGGCTGCACTCGTGCAGCTTTGTTTAGGAACGTCCTTGGATAGAGTTAGTTCCACTGCAGTTTGACTAAATCCAGGCTTCACCTCAGTTCTGGCCAGACGCTTAAGGAGAATATAGAAAGAATAAATAAATGACATAAATGTTAGAAAGAAAAAAATGTATTGCAAGTTTTCTGTCATTTATGTCTCTGTGTCACTTTGTGCTGCGTTCAGACCACACATGTCAAAATGTCCCAGACGCCACAAGTTGGACGCATTTTGAAGTCAGACGCACGTCTTGGAAAAAGTTGACCTGTGCACTTCGTGTGTCAAATTACCCTGGACGCCTTGCATTCCACCCCCTTCTGCTCAATTCCTCTCAATAAATGTTTAGGTAGCAGAAAACTATGTCTGACACATTTGGCTAGTAGCTATTTAAGTACTGTGCTAAAAAGTACTGTACTCAACCAACCCTGTCCAGTTGAAGATTCAAGCTTTTTCTACTATACTGTGGTCAAAGTTTTGATCACTTATCCTGGATTCCAAGCACTTCACTTCTCAAGTTACCCAGCCCTATCAGTCAGGCATTAGTAATGAACAAGTGCATGTGAAATAACCTGTAAAATCTTGTGAAGTCCAATACTGTAAAGTGTGGAGCCTGAAAGTGCTACTGAAGAGCATATATATCGAAAATCTTTTTTTGTTTTGGAACGCCTGCACATGCGCAGAACTCTGCCTTTCTCCGTCTATGAAGACTCTCAGAATAGAAATGACCATATTTAGGGAAAGCGTGGGAAAAAACGAGGGGCGGAGGTGGTCCGAGTGACTTCCTGGATTATACATACTGAAAATACACATTGTTGATGGACTGTTTGGACTCTGGGATTAAAGCTCACATGTTAAGGAGAAAACTACTGCAACTGCAAGTCTCTACAATGAAACTGTGGGAAATATCCACCTGCAGTATCTCGAGTGTCTGGAGAAAACCTCCCAGTGAGCATGTTTACATGCACTCGACAATTCCGGGTTTTGTCTGAGGTCATATAAACAATTACAATAACCTGAAAATAGGAGATTTCCGGTAATGAGAAAGCTGGATATTGGGATTCTCCAGCAGTATCTGGGATACAGCAGCATGCATACGGCGTTTCCCGCTTATACACAACTTAAATTTAATGTGCATGCTGTTAATTGTAAACAAATATGGCTAAGTCCTACTTTTGGAGCCAAGAGGAGACAGTTTTTTCTGTATCAACAATGAAGTAACTAAAAGTAGTCAATGTTTTAAATGGAAAGAAGCATTGTAATGAAAATGCAGACAGAAAATGAGGAAAAGTGATGCTAGTCCATCCAAGTTTAATTTAGTTAAACTTATGTTTAAAACGCATGGCTCCGTCCTCTGGCAACACAGACGATAGTGTTGATGCTTTAGAGACGAGCACACTTGAGGTAAGTTTAGTAGTTTAGCTATTAATGCTTCAAACACTGACACTCTTATTTCACTCAATCATACTGCTATATTTCTCTGTAGAGGAAAATATAAATGAGGATGTTGCTCAAAAATATAATTAATGCGCCTGTGCAGCTGTAGCGTCAGTACAAGAAGCCAGGAGACTTTATATGATCATGTAAACAAAGAATATGAGTTTCCCGATTTCTCAGCTACACATCACCATATCCCCAAAACTGTGGAATATGGCTAACAACTGAGATACTGGAGTGCATATAAACATGCTCAATGGGACACTTAAATCTACTCTGGAATCCCAAACCACTTCACTGCTTCAGACACTAAAAACACACCTTTTCAAACCCCTTTTCTGTTTGTCGTAGATTTACAAAAATGCTAATTATTAAAAGTTGTTTTTTTTGTCCCTGACATTAGTAATTTCTTCAGTCAGTTCCATTATCGCTGTGGCAGTTGAATGGTTAGGGCAAAATCCATATTGATTGTTTTTGAAAATGTTGTATAAATGTATTCAATCTGGTCACAACAATTTTTTCTAAAATGTTTGGATGGCTTTTGGAAAGTTAGGTGAGCTCCCTCTGCTTCTGGTTGACAAATGGAAATGATTACAATTGCCTTTGCCTTTGGCTTGTTTTAAAAAGTCACAAGAAATAAGATACTTGTATATTGATATTTGAAAGTGGAAAGAAGAATGAATAAGCCTCAGTGCGTGGATAACCAAGCGCTGACCTGCTTTGGCGATCAGAGTTGTGTTCCGTGAGAACGTAAACTTTCATGTTGAGCAAACAAAGCAGCTGTTTCCTCGAGAATTAATGTTGCATCTTTTCTTAAGAAACATTTTTAAAGCCCTACGGATCAATTAAATCCTTTCCATTGCCTTCTGTGTTGTTGAAAATGCTTGTGAATCTGCCAATCTTGTCTCGCGCTCATCTTGGACTTTATGAAACGTATATAAATCTGCCGTTCTGGTCTTGGACTTTTGGAAAGGCGTGTGAATCTCCGACCATTGTATTGAAAGCAGCTGCTGGAGCCATGTCTCTATCAGAGTTTAATCCTGTCTATAAATCCAAATGAAACATGTGTTACAGTAAAACGCAGGCAGGTTATCAAACGCACACGAACAAATGGGGTCGTAAAATACGGCTATAACATGTGTAACATCTGCAGCTGTGGACCCCAGTGGACCAGTGGAGGGTTATGACTTTAGATCAAAAACTTGTTCTAAAATGCTGAAAATACTACAAGCTCGTTAAACTTCTCCATACATCTCCTTTTGTTCTTTACCTAGATTCTGGACTTATCAGCATATCAGAGGAAGAGTAGGAAATACAGGAATTACTGCTCCTCGTAATGATCTCTTTTCAGTCGAGCAAAAACACCATCTTTCAACACTTTCATCGTTCAACTCTCAACTTAAAGTTGACAGTCTGACTTTAAGACCATGTCAATTATGTTGCTGTAGCTTTAAGATCACATCAATAATGTGACTATAACTAGGATGAAAAAACAACATTTATTATTATCATCCCATAATTTAAGGTCCCGACTGTGTCTCCATTTCCTAATGTGGAGGGATTTTTTCCAGCAGTGGTCAGATTTTTACCTAGTTTTCTCCTTAACATGTTAGCTTTAATGCCATAGTTAAAAAAGCCCAAACTTGTGTTTTATGACTTTTTGTTGTTAGCGAGCCACAGAAATCCAAGAAGTCACTACGACCGCGTATCCCTTGTCTTTTCCCATGCTTTCCCATTCATAAATGTCGACATGATTGGTATCCATCCATCTTCTTTCGCTTAATCCATTTTCCGGGTCATGGGGGCAGCAGTCCAAGCTGCCCATTAAACAATGCACCAGCCCCTCATGGCTCCTCCCACAGGTGGTGTATCCATGGGCACTGCCGATACTCGCAGCACGCCTTGTTGGTCTCATCACAAGGGACATCCATTGATTCTAATTCATACGCCAGTGGCATGGAGGGTGAAGTGTCTTGCCCAAGGACACAACAACAGTATGCACATGCAGGAGCAGGGTTTGAGCCACCAACCCTCCGGTTACAAGACAACCCGCTCTACCATTTGCACAACTGTCGCCACATGTTTGATATCTACGTGTCTTATATTAATGTCCACATTAATATGTTATCCAATCGGGTCATTTCCTTTCTGAGAGTCTCCAGTGGCAGAGAAAGGCAGAGCGTTCTGCGCATGTGCAGATGTTCCGTAAAAAAGAGCTCATTTTATCCTGATAAGGTTTTCCTTACACTATTGAACAACGCGTCCACTTTAGTAGCACTTACAGGCTCCAAACAATCCAGTCTTGGAGTTAACAAGGTTTTTTTTTATTTGTATCTAATTCCTGCCTGATTTTTTCAATCTTGCATTTGATTTTTGATTTTTGTTTACAGATTTTGATTACCTTATTCAAAAACTAAACAAAATAAAACCACAATTAAACATTGGCTCAATCCATTATTTAGATTTACTATTAATTAATTATTTTGTCAATTTTTATGCCTAAAAACAGAAAACTTATACAATATATTTTTTTCATATTTATGTCCATAATCTTCAGTAACAGTTTTAACTTTATATATCTACATTTCTATATTTTTCCCCTATTCACCTGCAGCGCCTGGCCTTAACCTCTTTAGAAACTCAGTAATACAGTAAAAACATTTCAAATTTCTCGCTGCACATGGAGCATCCACAGACTGATTGAATGGTTTGCACAGTGTCTCACCGCTGCTCGGGTGTAGGTCCTCCTCAGACTGAGTCCGGTCTCGTGGGGTAGTCCCGGTCCGGACCTGGCCGAGCTCAAGCCTAAACACAGCAGTAGCACCGCGCAGGGCAACGCCAGGAGCTTCATGTCTCTGGGGGCTTCTCCCGTCACACTCTCCTCTGGCCAGTGAAAGCACCGCTCGGTCAGTGAACGCACCACGCTCCAGTCTGACTCTGGCTGCTCGCTCTGTGGTTTTAAAGGCAGCTCGGCGCACTCTTAACCCTTCACTGCCTGCACTGAGGAGACGCTGAGGAGGCACTGACTCAATAATGGAGGGAGCAACAATGCAAATTTATGAACATAAAAATGTAGATGTGCTAGAATTAGGCAATGACTACTTTCCATCTGTCGCCCTTGCAGATCAAGAAAAAACAAAAACCGCAAACTACTACAATGTCAAACGACCAACCATGCCATGGCATCCTGTTTACGCTGCTGTTAAGTTTATCTTGGACCCTTAGATTGACTATATTATGTAGGTGTAACACAGGGGGGCCCACATTTTTTTCACAGAGGGCCACAGGTCAATGCAGTGAAAATGTCACTTAAAGTGCATGAAGCAGAGGTTTAACCTGTGCCCCAAACCCTTTTTTAGGGTTAGAACAATAATGCCAGCGCCTTTTCACAAATAAATGTCAGTTTTGCGGTTATAAATGTGTAGTTTTATGAAACTTGCACTAAAAAGCAGTGGTGAAGTGTGCCAATTCAACAAGAACCCTAGGACCACCAAAAATTGGTCCGAGGGCTGTATTTGGCCCCTGGGCCGCACTTTGGGCATGACTTGTCTAACTTAAACCAAATCTAGTTGTTGAAGTGATCCATTTTGTATTTTGTAGAAGGCACAGTGATTTTTGCCTCAAGTGCTGAGTTTGGCTCCCTCTGTTTCCTGCAGAATTACAGAGACCTGTTAAATATGACCTTTTGAGATCATAAACTGTGGAAAACTCACTACTGTTAAATATTAGAACTCAAATGAGAAAAATCCAAACATCCAAATCAAATCTAGAAGAAAGTATTTACAGCTCACATCATTAAACTGTTTTATAGCTACTACGACTGAATACAATATTTCACATATGTAAATATGAATAACAGTAAGTTGTTGCAAATAGTGATATTTCAAAACACAGTATTCTCTCAAGCAGTGCCTACACTGGAGCGTCATAGAGGCCACCATAATGGAAAGAAAACAAACCATGACAACCACTCACACATACAGCCTCCGAGTTTCTACATGTGAAATATGTAGTAATGTTATTTAAGGGAGGCTGAGACTTCACGCAAAATCTTGTAAAACGAACGCTCAGTTTTTTTTAGTTTTTTTTTTATGTTCTTTGTAGAGTAACTCATCAGGGTTCAATATTAATACTACCTTATTACCATATCACCTTATTACCTACCTCTTACCTTATGATCTTAATATTTTTTATTTAAAATCAATTTCCGTTAACCCCTCCAGCAGTGCCCCATTTTGGCTTGCGCGCAGAAGTTGTTGCTTATTAAAAGATGATCTGACCCCAAGCTCACACTGACTCCGTTACCGTTACCTCTCACAGCGATTGTGAAGCTTTCTGGCTGACGGTTACCGAGACCCTCCGGTGTCTGCTGGAGTCCTCCGCATCAAGCAGCAGGAAATATTAATGACAAAAACAGGAAACATGTCTCCATCTACCGGAAGATCATCCATTGTGCAGCCATTCACAAATAATATTACATCATTTAAAAAATTAACAAATAAAAAAAGAAAAGAAAGTGGCACTTCCTGATTTTTGGCCGTGTTATCGCGTGAAGCAATGTGAACCCATGTGAACCAATGTGAACCAATGTGAATTTCTGTTCTCGCAAGCGTATTCTTACGAGAACAGAGCAGAGATCCGGACCCGTTGCAAAAAAATCAGCAGATTTTTAATTGACACATTTATAATAATTGTTGTAGAGCCCAAAGCTCGATGACAGCAGCAGCTCTCCACTCACTTCAATGGCACTCAGTGAATCCTGCTATATTTTTGTCTTTAGGCTTTCATTTTAACTTCATCATATCTCCAAATCCATCACTTTTTAATAAAATATTCACTCTATAGGATCTCAGTTACACAAACATTTACCTGATTTTCATTTTACACTTTTTTCACAGTTTTAGCAAGCAAATACCATTGATATGTCTCTGAGAAATGCTCTATTTTTATGCAAACATCTGCTCAAAGCAGAGTTAACATCTGAATTCACAAACTTGCGCAATATTCACAGCATTTTGACTGAGGAAGTAAAGTACAATTGAGCAGAATGGGTTTGGAAAAACAATGCTTTGAAAGTTACACAAACAAGTGACATTCTCTAAAGTGCAGCCAAATGCATATTATAGTTTTACGAAATTATCTCTTTTGATCAAAATCTCATCAAAAACTGCTCAGCACTGATGTGCATCAGCATTGATGAACTGTGATGAAATGATGGTGTGCTCAGGGACATTGGATGAATTTTATGCCCAGTGTGCTAAAGTAAACATGAGCAGTGTCACGTGCAGAGCCATGCGCTCATTAAAGGATTAATTGGTTTCGCTTTGACGTGTGGCTCTATATTTTAGTTGTAACTCTGTTTTCTCTGATCTTGGTCCATTTGTTTGTCTAACTCAATAGTAATTGAAGCTTGTTTCACCGTCCACCGATAGCGCACACTTTGCAGCCTGCGTTGCATCATCCGCCTTCATCCCGGAGAGAACGGAGTGGAAAGTGAGAGAATAAAGCCACCATTTTTCTTGTAAATGTCAGAGGGGAGTGTACTGCTGACACGGGCCTGGGACGGTCTTTCCATCCCGCCGCCGCGCTCCGACTGGGCAAAGCCATCACTTTCCATTGGTTTCCATTGGCCCACGGAGCTGGAGGACGGCGACAGCACAGAGAGGGCTTTGTGTGGCCCCGAGAGCGTTTAATCAAGTGCCTCTGCGCCGCGTGAGCTGTAAAACAAGTCCATTTGCAGCTGTAAAAGTGTTGAAAACCACATGTTGGCGGCAGATGAGTCCAAAGCCGCAGGGATTCATGTGGAAATGTATCAAAGGGCGTGCGCTGGGACGCTATAAAGTGTCTATTTGGGATGTTTCTGACCAGCAATCGCCATCAGATCAGCGGCCGTCCACCGGGATGGCGTCGGAATGACAAGCCACAGCCAAAATAAGAAGGAAATTAATACTAGAAGGCTATAAAAAATACCTCAAATTACTATTGTACAAGCATGAAATAATGCCATAAATCATGATCGGGCTTCAGAGCCGTTGTTTTGACAGACTCGGGAATGTTTGTGCTCAATTTAAGTGAAATAACCAGGAAACAGTATCACACAACATATTGTGGCACTATAGGTTGACAAAAGAAAAAAAACAAAGTAGTAGAGGAAATTACTACCGTGGTTGATGATATCATGGAATGTATTTAGTATATAAATAATTCTGCCAAAGAGTCAAAATATAATTGTGAGTTGTGTATATAGAGCGCCTGCATTAAATATTGAACTTTTTTTTGGCTTTTTTTGGGCTGCTGTTCAATGTTCAGTGAAATAAATCTATAGGCTGAGAAAGGATCTATTACAGCAGAATTGGAAGTTGATATATGGTGAGAAAGATGTATATGAAAACAAATTGATGACCATCATGAGAAATAATAATAACAAAAGTTTAATGGACAAATAGATATGATCAAAAAGAAAAATATTCAAGGAACATGAAATGTGGAATAATTAGGAACAAAATATCAAATAACAGTCTCCCTTCATATTTTATAAATGAAGAAAAGACAATTGACAACATGAAAACGACTAAGGTAATCCCATTATTTAAAAGTTGAGACCGTAAATATTTTAATAAGAATAGACCAGAATCCCTTCTCTCTCTGCTATCAAAAATTCTAGATAAGGTTTTTGTCAGAAAGCTTGAAAAATGTGTTGACAAGCTCAAGTTATTAGTTGATAACCACAAACAGATCCACCTCAATGGCACTCATAGATGCAGTTGAAACCACTACTAGTGCTATTTATAATAAAACGTTTGGTATAGGTGTATCTGTATAAAAAGCTTTTGATACGCTGGACTATAATATACTGATAAAAAAGCTGGAGAGATTTGGTATAAGGGGAGGGGTCTTAAATGTTTAATAAAAATCTAAATACTTGAATTAAATGCTTGTATATATATATTTTTTTGCTTAATTGGGATTTTTTTTTTTTAAATGCCCTGCACCGTGAAACCAAACCCTCAAATTGTCATCTTGTTTAAAGACTGTATTTCTGAAGACTCTTTGGTTTTGCTTTTTTGTTGGCGTGTTCTGCCTGGTGCGCCCTGTGCCCACGTCTCCTCATTTGCTCTGGCAGTTCTGTAACAGGCCTGTATAATCCTGTTTATAGACTGTGTCCTCATGGCCGTTCCATTATGACGCCCAGAACCACTCACTGCTGCACTTTGTAACAAATAGCACTCGATTACTCGACTATTAAAGCAACTGTCACGGCTGC
>JAADKR020000004.1:2146285-2157050 GCA_011763505.2 Lythrypnus dalli
CAATGCCACAGCAAACAGCTCAGTCATTCTGGTTCTGTCGTCCAGTTGAGTCTTTTTCTCCTTTGCAGTCATTACCTGCTCAGAAAAGTTATATTTTAGTAAGCAAACAAGAACCCCATTGTTTTATAAACAGGTAGCATTGGTTATAATAAAATAAAGACTAAAGTCCTACCCTTTTTCCTGAGCCCCGTCCCACCGGCGGATGGCATTCAGCAGCTTGCCGTACAGTACAGAGCATGATTTCAATCAAAGCTGTTTCTTGTCGGTCTGTAAGTGCTGCAGAAACAACATGAGCTTAAAACCAAGTCAAACAGTGGCAAACAAAAACATGATGCAGTAATTGAAGTGACATACGCTCTTCTCCCGGCAACGGATCATCGAGCAATAAGCTTATCATACACTCCCAGTCCTTGAGCAGCTCGCCCCCACATTCCCAGAGCGAGTCCACCAGGTAGGCCGCATGTTCGTGGAGCTGCAAGTCACAAACAGAGCAGGTGATGCACTGTTCACTGCAGGAACAAGATGATACACACACGTCTTGCATACCTCACTCTCCAAGAAGAAAAAGACTGTTGTTTTGATGAGGTTGGCATTTGGGCTTTGTCTTCCTCTTCTTTTGGGGGCACCCTCCTCCTCTGGCTCTCGCTGACTGAACAATCTGCACAATCACATCAAGAGAGTAGCATTTTATAAACAGCTTTTGCTCCACTTGGGCATGAAATTAAACATATTATAAAAATATTCCCTCTGCTAATTCACAAGAAAACCCAGATTCACGCTCTTATAGCCAAGTGTGTTAGTGACATACTTCTTGTAGAGGAACTCTCCGGCTGCGACTGCCACCGGCCTGTGAGCCGAGTACACCAAGTGATAGACGCTCTCACAGTCCTCAGGGGTCAGCACTTCCTCTGTGCTACTGCAGAGGCAAACAACACAGCATTACATAAACACTCCAAACACCAAAAAAGACTTAAAATGCAATTACTTTAAACCAGGCTTTGATCATATGACAAGACTGTTGGACACAGACTGATACAAACTAAAGATAATCAAATGCACTTACTTCAAAACGAGGGTGAGCAGTTTAATTGCCTGCACTGCAACATCATACTCTTTGTCAAGAGTCATAGACACAATTCGGTCCTAGAACAAATAAAATGCAAAAGATCAGTTGAAATTGTTGAATTTAAATCATATTTGTACTTTTTCTACATTAGAAACATATATAGCTGAGCTCAGAGTGGGTGTTGAATGAATGAGAAACACTGTGGCTGCAGTGCATGATTTGTCCAGCAGGTGGAGCTCACCTTAAAGCGACTGGTGAACAGCTCCAGCCTCGCATTGAGCTCCCTGTTGTAGTACAGTCCCTGCAGAGCTGTCAGACACTTCAGACGTACCTCTCCTTGCTGCAACAGACGTGACAGCAAAGTTACACATCACACATCAGAGCAAAGAAAAGACGCATCTTTACGTGTTCTGCTAACCCACCTTGTCATGCATCGTCCATCCCACATACTTCAAATAGCTGTCATTGAGGAAGGCATCGCTATAAAGTTTCATCCACACGCCGATCTCTTCTATACAGATCGCCCTGATTTCTGCTATCGCGTCGCTGTTCAAAGCACAAAGACTTTTACAATGCTGCCAAAAAAGGATCATAAAAAACTTTAAACGGCAACAACTGGGTCATACCGATATCTGTGGACAAACACTCCTTTAAAAATTGCATTCATCATGTTTTCGATCTCGTCCTGATTCTCCTGGAGCTGGAAGGAGACAGAAAAGCACATGCATTTTACTCAGAAGTACAGCCTTGCACTGGGCCATTGTCTAAACAGGCGCTGACTGGAGGGTATTGACGCTAACTAGACGTGTCTGACAGCCAAAAGTGCCACCACGCGAGACTGAGGCAGCGAGCGGCCAAACAGATGGATGCCCGGTGGCTCCCGCTGTTGCGTAACCCAATCAAGTGACAATTACGTGAGAATAATGGCCAGCACACGCACAGACACCGCGGGGCCACCTCCAACAGGAGCTACACATCGCTAAAAATACAGCATACGAATGAGGCAATTATGAGGAATTAGCCCGCTGTTAAAGGTAAGGCTGTGTTATTAGAGATGTCACTTTACAACCATTTATGAGCAAAGGGCAAAAATCACCGCTTTGAACTTAGCCATACATTTGCTGGATATTGTTCTGAATCTACTGTGTTTACAGTGTAGCTCCAGGCTAGTCCAAGTGAAATTTAAGACCTTTTTAATACCTTTTTAATGCCCTCACGCTGAAATTGAACGCCACTATTGCAGGCCAAAGAATACATGTCTTATTTTACTGACAATGTAGAAAAATCAGCACATATTTTGATAATTCAAGCCATTCAAAGTCTCTTGATCTAAAAAAATAAAAATCATCACAAATAAATAATACTTTTGTTATATGTAATGCTTTTAAGGCCTTAAATTTGGCATGATCAAACTTAATACATTCTTAATTAGTTAAGACCGTGGGGCTGCCCTGGATTTATTATTCAAGTTTATTACGGATTATAGATTATAGATACATTATTTTATATGAACAGATTAGACAATTAGAATATGGCAGCACAGTTTTCAGACGTTTAAGTTGTGGTATACCAGCAACCCATATTCATAAAATAAATTAGCAAAAAAGTTATTCAGTCACAATAACCTGTGCATTGTAAAATGTGTTGTATTCAACTGCATTATTGTCCTGTAGGTACCTCTTTGCGTTTCTGTAGTAGCAGCTCCAGGCGGTCGTTTGCTCTTTTGGCCACCATCTTATTCCTCTCAGCCTCGTACTGCCGCTGGGTGTTGTCCATGTTGATGCTCAGGTTGAGAGCTACATTCACCAGGGCTGTCATCAGCTTCATTGCTGTTCAAGCAAAAAACAACAAACGGGAATATAAATATGGTGCAATGGTAAGGAGGCTAAAATACAACACAGAACAGAAATGTACAAAACCTATGGCTGAAGGGGGTCAGAACCCGTAATAGAAGGCCAATGTTTAATTGGTAGGAGTTCCCTAAACTAAAGCGGGGTTTACATGTAAATTCTTAATAGACAAGACAGAAAAGCCATGGAGGGGAAAGAGATGGTCATGCTTCTCTGCCTATGTTTGCATTTGAATAGTTGAATAAGAAGAGGGTTACAGAGCTACACTTTACTTTAACATTGCAAAAACAAAAACACTGTAAACCGTCAGTAATGCTCAAAACAATTACAGAAATGTGTCATATAAAATTTATATTCACAATATTCAATGTTTCTATGCCCTATAGCTGATTATTCTTAAATGTGCAAACAATGAAAGATTTGCAATTACCACATTTTAAGTTGTGGGGCAATAAACATGTTTCACACCATTCAGGGAGAAATATTTTCACAGGATAGTAAACAACAACAGCTAGCCTGCTAGACCACAATCAATAAAAAGGCTGTATAAATAGATGTGCAGCACACAAGTTATTATTATTATTATTTTTATTTTATTTTTACAAACGTCTGTTTTTATATTGCTCTGAAGGACAAAAATATACTACTTAAAAACAAAACAATATTGTGAATGATGTCTGACCTGCCAGTGTAGAGGTGTGTCTGAAGGCTCTGACTTGCGAGTCTGATAGTCCGGTGAGGAGGGAGATGACGGTGTCCATCATGTACTCATCATAGATGATACTATATTGACACTGACGAACCAGCACAGAAATGAATTCACAAAAACTGGATTTAAACTTTTTCCACTGCGGCCCTGCTATAGTGAGGGGGTAGTCGCCGCTGTCCTGAAGGACACAGAAGACACAGAAGAGGACAAATGTATCAAAAGCAGCACATGGGGAGAGTAACTTCACTGCGAGTCTGTGGATCAAACTCTGTACCTCATCAAACTCTTCTGTCATTCGTCGAATGATCTCAGAATTCTGCATGTTACGGAACATTTCTCCACTGACAACACCTGATGAATGCAAAAGAATACATCATTGAGTTTTCAGTCAAGTTTAACATCACAGATCAACTTTTCTGAACAATCCATACCTTTACATCCTGAGCACTGGATGAAAAAATTTATGAGGTCTAATAGCGCAACATCTCTGTCATGCTTGTAAGACTCAATCCAGTCGTCTACAACGCACTTTAATAAACAAATAAAATATTATTCTCTTGTTATTCTGAATCTTTGCAATATGACAATATTTGTTTAGCTATTGCTAGCTTCTGGTCTTTACCTGCATTGCACTCCTGCCCAGTCGCACCACCTCAAACAGCATCATGTTTTCCATGCCATTTTCCTGGTGATGGCCATTTAATCTGCCAGCACCCTTTCCTCCTTTGCCTTTCTCCCCCGCAGCCTTCTTCCCCTTCTTTCCCCCCTTCAGAAAAAAGAAGAAAAAAAGCTGAATGAGAACCATAAAATGTAATTGAACATACAGTAATCAACTGTTTAACAGTCTGACCCAAGGGAAAATAAACTGCAAAGTTTTACTCTACCTTTCCTTTGGAGCTTGTACTTCTTCCATCAAGATCCTCTGAGAAGTCTGTGTCTGATGAGAATCGTGTGTCTGTGTCGCTGCAAGGCAAATGAAAATGTTAAAGAATGCTAATTTATTACATTTTATGGCTTTAATTTCTGACTGGTCTATGCAGAAAAGTGCACTTACTGAGGATAGGCGAACTCAGGTGGTATTTCTGGTGCTGCTATCATTTCTGTAACATCTTCTGGACAACTTCAACTTTTGATTGACTTGATTGAATTTTTAGTAATTACACAGACTGCAAGCAACTTGGAAAAGGAAAACTGAAAAATAAGAAGATATGAAATAAATATTAACGTAAGGCAGAAATAGGAAGTTCAGAATCATATAAACTTCCCCCTTTTCAACACGAGCAGGTAAGTGTTCCTTTAATGCTAACCCATGAAAAAAAGATTTCACATGGTAACAGGGGGCGGACCCCACTACATCAGTCACATGCAGACTTCCCCGTTATTGGCTCCCTCTCTTTCTCGGCTTTCCTAGGTTTACACAAAACGTCATACACAGCAGAACGAGTGTCTTCCTCACTGGCCAAATATGGCACGGTCCTATCCGCCCCTCTGTCTCTGCAGCCAATGAAAATCCAGTATCAACATCAACAAGATACTGCAGGCCACAGAGCAGCTTCTGCACAGCTTTGATCTCTGTGTTACAATAGACAGTGGAGACAGCAACCTTTACATTCCTCATGGAAATTACAAACCCGATCACCGAATAGAATTTGTATGAGCTCGTTATAATATATGTTTTGCATAAATTTGGTTAGACGCCACTGCACATGTATGAGTGCATGTACTGTTACAAATAATGAACAGTGTTAGCCTGACGTGTTGTATTCTAAAGCTTTATGCTGCTACTTGTAAACATACAGGAAGACAAACAAAACAGATCAGTACTTCAATGTAAAATCTGCGACCAATCTACTTTAAACGACGTGACAGGCGCTTCTGCAAAACAAGAAGTATGAACTTAAGCATTTCCCATGTGCCTGTGTCTGCACAGAGAGGTCTGACGAGCCGCACAAGAGGTGAGCTCGGTGTGGGGCAGACTGGGAGACATGGGGCAAACGTGGGGCAGATTGTAGCTGCAGAAACGCGGCTCGGTGTGGGGCAGACTGGGAGACGCGGGGCAGACTAGAAGACGGCGGGTTGATGGCTGTTTGGGTGTTGACTAAAAGTGGCGCCAAATCGTTACGTGTGACTCATAAACTCATTGTTATGGATCATTGTTGTAGCGGGCTGTAAATAATAAAGGAGTGAAACCCTGTTCTGGCAATAATTCGGTGTCAGCAGCTCTAAAACCCAGGGGTCTGTTCGCCTGAACAAGCCGACACAGCAGCGCTCTTCCGCGGCTTCTGTCAAAATTGACACCGCTGCGCGGCGGACGCTCGCGCCACGAGCCAAAGGAACTTCTCATTTTACCTTAAAAGGTAAATGATACATGCGATGGACACGCAATACAGAGCACAACAAATATCCCTCGTTGTAAATCAAGTTCAGTGTGCGGCAAAGCATGCAGAGTATTGTAAAAGCACAGAAGGAACGCACTCGTTAGTTATAATAACAAAACAAGGCAGGCTCAGCGTTAGCGCAGCTAACATCAGCAACAAGGCTCCACTGTACAGCGAATTACAGCGTGTTTTACACCCACAGTGACTCCTGCATACGTTTTAATTTCAGTTCCCGCACGCGGAAAACGTATATTATTTTGGCACTTACGCTGTACTTAGAAGATCGATGGCTACCGATCGCTAACTTTGCTAGCAGCTAATGCTAACGTCGCCTAAAAAAACATCACGTCCTTGCGTCCTCCATCTTGCCTCGGGAGTTCCAGCAGCGTATTGCATAAGCAATAAACACTTTGTTTACAAATATATAAAGTATATGATGATGATTTAAAGTATTATGTAAGCCAATGATATTGTAAATGAAACGCATTGGTGCTACTAGAGTGAAAAAGTGAGTTTATTGGCCTGCTCAGTGCTGTAGCCTCGCACGGCTCTGGCAGAGGCGCCGCGCTCTGAGCCTCCGCAGCTAGCGGCGCTAGCATCAAGGCTAAAATACAATTCAACTAACTTCCACACAGCTCTCCGCCATTTTACAGCTAACTTACCTTGTTGTGAAATATAGCAGTGAACGAGTCGAAACTTAGTGGTGTTCCTCTCCAACCTTGCTCAAAATCCCGCTCCAATCGCAGAAAAAGAGTTTAAAAGTCGCGGTCAGAGGCGGTTTCGGACGGTCTCTCGCCCCGCTGCTCCGTAGTTCGGTTTGTTGTTTCGACGACCTCAGAGGAGGAAATCCTGGAGCAGAGCTGCCACCTAGCGGCCAGCGGCCACATGAGCACAGAACAGAAACTGAGGAGGAAGCGACCTCTAGAGGACACACTGCAGCACTACAGAGAGGATACTGCCTCCACAGCGGATCACGCGTGTCTGAACTCGGTGTCAATATCTATGCCAGGGGTGGGCACTCCTGGTCCTCAAGGGCCACAGTCCAGCATGCTTTAGATGTTTCCCTCTTCCAGCACACCTGATTCAAATGATCAACTCATCATCAAGCTCTGCAGAAGCCTGATCATTTGAATCAGGTGTGTTGGATTAGGGAAAACTCTTTAATTTAAATTTTAACTTGACTAGCACAGATAATGTCTGCCCACATTAGTCTGATAGTGGAGTGGTATTTTAAGTAAATAAATGTCATTCACACACACAAAAAAGTCGTAACTCTGTAATATCAGCACACATTTACTTTATTGACCTGATAAATCATTGTAAACTGGAATGTCCCCTGATTTTGCATTATGACAGTTTACTTTTACTGTATATATAAATCTTATAACATATTGATGAGTGCACAGCAGCAGTAAAGGGGAGTATAAGCACAAAACATACAAGTCAAGGTCAGGTAATACACAGAATTTACACTGTATTTTGGATGATTCTGAATTCTAATGCCAATTCTAATTCAAATTGAGAATATTACAAGAAATGACAACAAACAAAAACACAAACAAAACAAAGGCACCTGTGGCTGGTGAACACAGAGGGGCATGGTCCATTTACAGCTCTGGGGCTCAATGCCATCCATCTTAAAATATGCTCTGGTTCCAGAAGTACATTTCCATTATTTTTCCCCATAGATTTTCAAGAGAAAAAAAGGTTTAAGAAGTTTAAAAGAATAATGGAAGTTACACAGCTCTGTGGCAACTCATTATCATAAACACACATTTTAACTAGAATATTTAAATGAAACAAAGGATTTTAAAAGCTTTTTTTGTTAAAAAATAATATATGTTCAAATAATCAGTTATTTTAATCTTTGAATAATTTGTATTTCTTCTGGAACCGGAGAAAGTTTTGAAGTGGGTGGGACTGTTGAGCTCCATTACAACCTTAGTCATCAAGTTTTACTATTTACATCACCTCAATATTAACATCTTCTTAGTGTCGCAGTGATTGTAAAAATAGTGTTTTATTTGTAGGCGTGATAAATCTACACCACACAATTATATTTAAATATATTACAGTCTATCTACAATTACCATAAAATAAATTGCAATAAAATCATTAGAAAGCAGCCTTAAAGTGCATGGAGAGGGAGTTTTACTTAAGAGATATAGGTCTTGATCTTTTGAGAGATGGCGGCGCAGCAGATGGGACACTTGACGACTGCGGCTGAGCACTTTTGGCAGCAGACCAGGTGACCACATGGGATGAACACCATGCAGATGTCCCGGTCCATGCAGATCTTACACTGCTTCTCCCTCTGCAGCTTCTCCAGCCTCTTCAACGGATCGTCTTCTGGAATGAATGAGTTAATATAATACTAATATAGTAGACTGCAAATCTAAACACAATCACAAAATGATGATTCAATATTTTTGCATGAAGGCCAAGTCTGTTACCTTGCTGAGGAGCTGTGGAAGCACTCTGCAACACATCTAAAAAAAAAGAGAGAGAGAAAAATGTATCAAAATTGGGTCTATCCTAAATTGTGATTGACGCAAAGTCAAATGTTTTACCGCTTGCATCGTTTGAAAATCCATTTTGGTGACTTGAGGCCTGAAAAGTTTAAATATTGGTTATGAATGTATAGAGAACAAAAATCAAGGGAATATCAAAGTTATGTGAAGATCATATTTTAAACTTACTGATCCGCTTTGTAATTGAATGCTGTTGATAAATTCTCGCCCCTTTTCCGTCAGCAAGAAGTTACATCTGTATTCAAAGTAACATGGTTGTAAGCCATGTATCCAGGAGTAGTAGTAATTACAGTGCAGTACATAATTTGTAGGTTTACCCTGGGTAATGTTTGGCATGTTCTTCCCAGGGGTCATCTTCGGGCTGCCATCCTTTCAGACCTCCCGTACAGGAAAAACACAACACCTTGTCTCCTGCGCCTAGAAGAAACCACGTTCATATTACTAATGAAGTGTCTGCAGGGCATGTAGTGAGATGATTATTTTGGTCACTTTCATGTCATACCTGTGCTGTATAAGCCGGCCTGGGCCAGACGCTCGTGGTCAATGGGATGCTGAATTCCCTGAAAGCTTCGGAGCCTGTTCTCGAAGCTGCCCATATCGACCGGGTTATTAGCTCTGTGCCCACTGCCGCCTTCCCCTTCCACCTGAGACCTGGCCGGGAGCGGGATGTTGCCCACGTCATGGCCCAGGATGAAGAAGCAGTTGGAGTAATGCTTTTCGTGCTCTGTCCATGCGCTGTCTTCGGGCTCCCAGGCTCCCAGCATACCAGCACAGCAGAAGCACTGGACCAGGTCATTCTGCCCCATGTAGTAGAGGCCGGCTTGTGCCAGGTCCGAGGGTCTCATGGGGGAACTTGAGGGCCATGACGTGAAGGTCTCGAGCCGGGCTTCTTCACTCCTCATGTGGGGCACTTTGGGGTACATGGTCTCGTCGACGATCTCTCCCGTTCTGAGGCGGTACTGCATGTCTTCAGCCGCTTCGTTGTAGGAGCCGTTGTGTAAAAGGGGATTGCCGCCGCGGTGGGTGCAGCTGAGGAATGTGCACGTCGGAGAAACCTGTGACAATGAGGTCTGTAATTAGTTTAGGTTTCAAATATGTAATTAGCGCTGAATCTGTGTTTTCTAGACACACAATATTATTTTAAACCACAATACAGACAGTAGTACCATTGCAAGGGACTCCAAAGAGGCCTAATGGTCTCATACAACGCTTCGTTTATACTTTTACAACAACATCAGACACTGGTATTTTTGTAGAATAACTTAAAATAGTATATGTGCTTTGAAACAGTTTTGATTGCATTAAAAATGAATAAAGGGAGATCTGGAAGTTCTTTCCTTGGAAGTTTTTAAAATTCTATTACCTCAGCCTTCATTCCAGCTCATGTAGCCTGATGCAATTGCAGCAGAGCTCATCACTTAAATACACTTTTTGAGTTTAATTTTCAATCAAATCTCCAAAGGGCCGTACCAGAGGCCGCATGTGGCTCTTGACAGAGTAATTGCCTGTCTAGACTATAAAACTTCAACATGGAAATCTCCTTGTGACATACACTGGGAGTGTGGGCTGTGTGTGAGTCCAGAAGAGGGAGACACATACTGTATGCAGCATTACTAACTCATGCGTAAACTAAACAAAAGACCACCCCAGGCATGTTTCTGATGTAGGTGCAACATGCAACATGCAACTGCAAAAAAGGGCATAGGTCCTTCATAATACCTAATAAATGCATAATATGGGAGTATTCATCATAAAACCCAGTTGTAATTTAAAGACCCATGAGAAACACTTGCAGCTTGGTGCTTTGTAAAGGTGTCATGTGAATGTGTTGCATGGTAGTACCGCTTTGTGCCGGTCCTCAGGCATGTCCTCCCTGCACCAGTTCTCCACAGTCTTTTTGCAGCTGAAGCACTGAACCCTGTCGGCGTGTCCCGTGAAGAAGAAGCCGGCGCGGGCCAGTCTCTCGGGGGGAACCTGCTCTGCCAAACGAGACCCACGGAAGGAGTCCACGCGGCTCGGCATCTCCGAGAAGTCAATGAAGTTGTCCGATTCCAGATCAGACATGATGGTCAGGTTCACAGGAAAATCAAACGGGCGGCTTAATGTAACACCTGCTAGAGAAATAAAAAAAGACTACAAATGTCATACTCAATACAATTGTGACTTATTTTCTGGCCTTTTGTTTCATCAGTCAAAACGAAATGAGAACTACAGCATTTAATTTAGGGGCT
>JAADKR020000004.1:3245120-3260578 GCA_011763505.2 Lythrypnus dalli
GGGGGGGGGGGGGGGGGGGGGGGAGTCGCCCGAGCGGGGGGCGGGGCAGGCCGTCCTGTCCTGCAAAACGTGCAAACACAACACTTAATACTGCAGGGACTGTAATAATGATAGAGCTTTAACGGCCACAGAGTCCCACAGAAGATAAATCAAAGCTTGCCAAAGGAGGTATGGAGGTATTTTGCAGTTCAAGGTCTTGTTCAGGTTAATTTAGAGATGGATAGCTTTGTGTTTTTGTCTTTTTTTGCACAATAGTCCTGGTTTAGCTCATGTTTGTGTGAGAAACTGAAACAACATTTGACTTTAGAGATATTCAGTTGAAGCCTTCACTACAGATTACTGATAGGGCTGCACAATACATGGCATAAAACATTGTATCCATATCGCAAAATGAATTTTGGCTCTAATTTTCCTAATGTAGTTTGAATTTAGCCTTGTTTTGGTCCTGATTTTGACTTTTGTGTCTTGTTTTGGTCCTGATTTGATCTGGTTCATTCTTCTTTTTTTAATCCTTTGTCTTGTCCTGGTTTAGACCTGATTCTGTCCCAATTTAGCCCTGATTCTTTCCTGATTCTGTCCCATTTTAGTCAGCTGTAGATAAAATCCTGAAAACCCTATACATTTTCTGCCATGGCACTTGATTTAAGATGACTTACAATCCTCCGGCGAAACCATTCATAAATCTTTGACCTACATGTGCACTCAGGAAAAGGCCTAGAAACCAATATATACAGACTTTATTTGCAAAGTCAGTTAGAAGTTCATGGCGTCGTTTAAAATCTGATGACAAGTGAAAAACGGGACGACTTTTCTTGCCAAACAGCTCCGGGCTGGACATGTATCGGCTTGGCTCTCGAGCTGAGGTTTGTATCTCTCGAACTGCTCACTTGTATTTGCAAATGACATGCAATTGAACTTTTACTGCATTCTGTAGTAGGATATATAGGAGGAAAACCAGCACGTACCTGTTTAAAAGCATCTGTCTGTGTGACTTTGTCCAGTTTCAGTTCATCTGTGACCTCTTTTAAGTCCCCGATTTCACAGTCTAAAGGAGATTAATCACATAAACAGATTATTTTGGAGCCTTACAAAATGTTATAATACAATACTGTTGGGTTTGCTGGCCTGAAATGTTTATCTAACCTTAAAATAGGCAATAAATCACGATAAGTATCACACTGGCATCCAATTTCATGCCATTAACCACAATAGTGTTCATACAAGGTCACAGCATTGGCAATAGATTTAATATTTCAGCTTATCCTTATCTAAAATAATAGGATAGATAGACAAAAAAAAGTCAATAATAATTTTCCAAATTAGTGGGACAGGGGGACAAAGACCTAAATATCTGTGCAGTTCAAGTAAATGAGCTGCCGGTGGTCACCCAAATTATTTCACACACACAAAAAAAGCCTTTGCAGTACTTTGAGGTTAAAGGAAGTTGTGGCTTATGTGGCTTTGTTAATCAGTCGGATTTGGCCGCTCCAAAGAACCACAGCTCGATCAGACACAGATAATGGTATAATGTAAAACCTCCACATCTAACTCCAGCCAAAGTATCATAAAGTCACGTGCTCCTCTGTGTTTGCTTCCAAGTGCATGTATTTTTTCTACAAATCTGCCTCAGCATTATAAAGATGTGTAGTATATTTGCAAATACTCACCAAAAGACTCGAATAAGGACTCGACGAAGCTGGTGCCGTTTCTGTAAACTGATTGGTTCACGTAGATGTAGTCTGTACTGGACACTGCACAGAAAGAAAAAAAAAAAAACATGAATAATGGAATGGACTGAATCACTATCGATGCTAAAGCCAGACTAAATCAGGTCTAATTGAGGGTTGATCCCAGATTAAACCAGAATTTGGGCATGTTCTAACCAGAACTAAACCTGGATTATTACCAGGATTTATCAAACCTGCTTTGATTTATTAGTCTAAGAGCCACAAGAAGAAAAACAAAGCTGTGCATGCAATAAGCTGCAGATTTCTTTGTCATATTTAAATGCAGTTGCTACTAGCTAATAAGAAAAACATCTTAAAAAAATATGTACCGTATATAGCTGCACTAAAGGCTCATTTCTACTTATCTTAATAAAGAATCCATAGTATATTCAGTTTACCTGGAGGCTTTATCTGCTGCAGGAGGTTCCACACGGACATTTTCTTCTCCTCTGTGGAAGAGCTGAGACTTTCCTGGTCCAGCATCTTCAGCAGGACGCCCAGCTCGCTCACCAGCACCTCCATGGCTGCAGGGGTCAGAGGTCAGGGGTCAGAGGGTCCAGTGTATCAGCCCAGGGGTCAGAGGTCGCACTCACACGTCTAAACAGACCCTACATTACAGAGACTTATCACCACAGTCCCCCCTGTTTATCTCTGTCTGCTGTCACTTCAGTTCAGAGCTTTATGACCGAGATGCACCGAGTCTAAACAATAAACAATATGGCGCAAAAAAAGGAGGAATTTGCCATCTTAAAAGTAAAAGGGATTTTCCACCAGACGTCTCTTGGGAATTTATTGGTTCCACATGCACTTTAAGGCTTGAGACTGCACCCAAATATCAGTCTAAACATACATGCTATTTAGATTTATAACTATTCCTCTTCCCATTTGTTTTGGTTCCTCAGAGTCTGAAGTTTATTGCAGTAATTATGGCTCATTCCCAGTTACTATGATGCATATAAGGATAGGGCTGGTTTTAATTTTGTTAATAGCAATACTTTGAAGTTTGCTACCTAAATAGTAGTTTTTGGTACTTGTGGTACATTCAAGTAAGTCATTATTATATAACCTAAAAGAGGTAGACAAAAAGGATTTGAAGATCCACATGCAGATCTTTGAAGCGTCTGCTGCGGCTCTTTTGATCCTTGATAGATTAAAGTAAACTGGAGAAACCTGTAAAGTGTATTTATGAGTGACGGATACTTATAATTACCAGTAGAGAATGAAGAAAGTGACAGATTATTTGTTAACATTTTCCAAGGTCTTGGAGAACTTACTGCTCAATTTCAGAATAATCTAACCAGTCTAAACATTTAAAAAAAATCTAAACACAATTCGTAGTCAGGGTTGGGTCTTTGCTTGAGAGATCTTTGATAAAAAAACAACTTTGACAAAATATACACTCTACAATCTCCAAGCCAAGGTCTCCCCCATTTTGGACAGAAAATCAATCAATCTCTCTGCAGCACACTTGGAGAACATGTCTTCAGCTGCTTGTTTTGCTTCCTCCCTTATCTCCCTCAGACACAAACACCATCAATCAATGCTCCGTCTTGCTCTTCCTTCCCATATTGTTATTTTTATCTACTGTATCCACTATTTACTATTCCCTCCCGTTGCCAGACAGTAAGTAAGTCACTTTTGGCACCGTTTTGTAGACGTTTTTAGGCTCGTATCTCCATGTCTGTGGGGTCAGCAGAGGGACAGGCGCTGAGGCAGAAAAGTCTTTGTCTGATGGAGCGGTCATATGGAAACAAGAGCAAGACAAACACAGGCCACAACATTAAAGCCACAGGAACTGCAGTCTGTTTGCTCAGTGAGGTGTGCAGCATACCTGGCTCGCAAAGGCACAATTAAGAGCAGTGAGCAGTGGATAAACGGCTCCGAGAATGCCTACAATGCGATATGTAAAGTTGTATGTAATCAGCAGAGTCCCTGAAGATAAATCTGGGGTTTGTCAGAGTTGGGTTCGTGTGAGAAAAAGCTGCTCCCTCAACATACTTCTACAAGGTGGGTCTTCCCCAAAGGCCACTCCAAACAAAGACGATAATGTGATTTGTTATGAAGCACTGTCTTTTTTTTTCACAAGAGCAGTTTCCTTCCATTGTGCAGTACGAGTAAAGATGAAAACACTTGAGGGAGAAATGATGAATTGGAACCTAGAAAAGGCCTCAATGGCTCATTAAATGTGAGGTGTGTAGCTTTTGGCTGAAACAGGTGGCGGCTTTTGCTGATTACAATACCATACAAAATAGTGCACTTTAATGACTATATACATGACTTTTACCATCATGGTTTAAAGAGAAAAAAGGCCATTTTTGCAAGACATGTTCCATTTAAAATGCCACCCCAGTCAAACATTTCTAGCTCCGCCACTGCTTACTTTGTTGCTTTCTAAATGCAGTGCGTGTCAAATAATGCATCAGGAAAATAGAGCAAAATGTTGACAGATGACTTGACGTCTGACATTGTTGCAAATTGTAGGTGCTTCCAGTCACTGCATTTCAAGGTTAGGTCGGCCGCCTTCAAGCACCTGCCAATTACAAGTAAATGTTTCTAAATGTCAACAATGCAATGGCAAATGTTGCATTGTCATCACCTGAAACCATCCCCAATGTTATTAAGCTGCACAATTACTCCCACTCAACATTTACATTTACAGACAATGACTTTGAAGACCTTTATTAAAGCTCATTAGTAACTTAGTTGAGAATTTCCCTGTATTAGTCACTGATTTGTAGCCCTCTAAACCCTATACCCTTCAGTATATGGCCCTCAATGAAAATGTTAGTGCACCAAATAATGTTTTTTATTGTAATAAACTACTAATTTAATCAAAATAGCAACAAACCTTGTGCAAATTTACCCTGTAAACTTCACAACATGTCAGCCTTATTTCCTGACGCTGTATACTCCAGTTTTAACCAACACAATACACATTTAAGGCCCACCCTGCAGACGACACTGTGGGTAAGGAGCGTTTATGTGAGTGGGTTGAATCACGGCTTGTTCAATCCTTTGTCTTGGAGCCAGAGGTTCCAGCTGTTTGGACATCGGTGCAGACTGGGCTTCCCCTAAAAACCGAGCCTTATCCTCCATGACTCACTCAACACTGGGACTTTGTACAGAATTCAGCAACAAGATCCGCTCTGCTTTCAAGGAACAGACACTTTGGAAATAAACACATTATCCAATTAAGCATTTTTTCCTCCTTGGGCCAAAACAAGCAAGAAATGGAATTACACGTTGTAGCATCTGGCAAGTCCACAGAAACAGGAACACCTCTTGCGTTACAAATCTTATGAGGTTCTCACACACTAAATCTTTAAATCTTTTAGCTTCAGAGGGAGGGAGATGTTTATTTTGTGTGTATTTGGGGAGGGGGGTTGTTTGAAGTCAAGCGTTGCCAGATTAAACAGAATTTTCAGCCCAGCAGCCACCTGAGGCAAACTTTAACACTGCTCCCCCTTGAAGCCCTGGGAAAACACGCTGTGTAAAGTTATAAGAGATCAGTTTTGGCCACTTTCATGTACGTAAATGTTAATATCCTTTGGGCAGTGGTGGAAAGAGTACAGGATATTTGTACTTAAGTAAAATGACAAAACCTGGTCATTTCTTTTCAGGTGATTCCAATTTCAGCAGGGCTTTCATCATTTGTACTCAGTAACTCGAATGATTTTAAAAGTACTGTAACATATTACTATTACATGACTTCAAATGCACTCAATTACAAGTAGAAGTACACAAATGTACTCAGAAAGTGGCTTTGGGTTTGGATGAGCTCAGGGGCTGGAGGGGCCTTTCTCGCACCTCACTGACAATAGCTGGTAAATAGGAGACGCATTCCTCACCTTGTAAATTGTTCTAGACTCAGCAGAGAGTGTACGAGCTCCTATTGTGTGTGCTTCCAAGTTTGTTTAACAGCCCAGACTGGCCTTTTTAGAAACAAGAGGGACTTAGCATTGGCCACAAACGTTTGCCGGGAATCGAGGACCAAAAACAAGGTGCACACAGAGAGAGAGAGAAGGAAAAAGATGGGGGTGGGTATAAAGTCAGAGAGTTGAGCACCTGTAGCAACACGTCCCACAAACGCTGATCTGAGGAATTAGGTGACCTCAGCTCAAAGTGCAACCCAGTTTTTTCCCTCATTTTTCATCTGAAGTCTGAGGTTGTCGGGACACTTAATTATATTACTTGAATAAATACAGAGTTGAGGACCTGAGGCGAGGTACACCTTGGACAGAGGCCAGTGGGCTTTAGAGACACAGGCTGCCAACTCAGTGACACATTCGATCCTAGTCATAAAGGTAATTTAAAGGCAATGTACCTGATTTTCTTTAGTAGTGGAATAAGAGGAACAGGGGTGGAAGAAACATGACTGAAAAGTTCTAAATGAGTTTGGGCCATCATAAATGTACTCCCTCTTTTGATGCTGGAAACAAAATAATCAGGTATAGGGCCTTTAAAGTCACAGATTCAAAAACAGATAAATGCATTTGGATGATAGCCAGAAATAAATTCACATCATAAAAATGTCTTGTAAAACGTCTAATCCAGTCATAGGGAATTACAAGGTAGTTTACTCCAAGCCTTTACAAATGCATAGAAATGTAGTTGACTGGGAAATGTGCATTAGACGTATATTCCAGGTCAATGTCATAAGTATAAAGTAAACAAAGTAGTATTCACTAAAACTAGTAACTCAGCAAATCTGCAGCGTGAAATCCCCAAATGCCACTGATTTGCAGCTCACAATAAGTTACATTTTTCCCCAGCTGCCAACTTATTTTCCCCAACAGTGCATCATTATTTCTCTGGCATCCAAAACATTCGAGCATGCAAACAACATCACCTGACTTAATCTGCAATTACTACTGCAGTTTTCCCCCAAATCTGCAGCTTCCTTGCAAAAAAATGACTGCTCGGCAAAATAAAGAAGCCAAGGAAAGTAGAGCACAACTTTTGACTTACTTTCAGCAGCAGTGGAGGAGAATCCCACCATTTTCCAGAGCAGGAGCAGAGATAAATGGTGTCATTCATGCAAAAGGAGAAATCCCCGGGTCAGAGCCTTTCCTCCCTGTGAGCCGTGAGCTGCTGCTGTGAAGGCAAATACAATACTCTCCCGGCAGCTGCTGGTTCACACAGCCCACCTCTCCCTTCCTCCTGTGATCTCTTATCTCCGGATACCTCCTCCTACTTTTCTCTGTTTTCTCTCTGTCTTTTCCTTTGGGGGCAGTGCTTCACGTGAGCGCCTGTGCCTGCCCATTGGAGCCCCCCCCTGCTCGTATAATCCCCTGGGATCGTGTAGCACCTGGGGAAGGCTTGCAATGTAAACACACACACGTCGGCTAATAACTAACCCGCATTCTTTATACCTCGCGTTCTCCTCCTGAGCGCATTATTAAGCTTTGAACTGCAGTGCACAATAGTGACGGCTCTCTCTGAACTCACTGAAACTGCAGCAAATAGCCCAAAATGCAATGTTAGAGATGGTTGAGTTATTCTCCCTGACCTTGATGATGTTCTTGTTGCACAAAAGTCTGGGAAAGTATCAGAAAAGAGCGGTCTCCTGGAAGTGAAGATAGTGGCGCTTTGTGCATTCATGAAGAATTTTCATGGTTTACTGGCCTCATATCTGAACAAAGGGATGGAGTTTTGTGTCTCCTTTGTAATCTGCTCATTTGTCAACAAACAATGCCAAGACGCCAACTTGTTTATGAGTCGAGCTCTGGTTGCACAATTCTCAGTTTTCCAGTTATCTTTTGGCACAGCTACAGACAGTGTTCAGTGTCCTTTCCTTTGCATCGATCCAACACTGGTATCGAATATGAGAGCTAATACCGTAAGAAATGTATAATATACTAATACCAATACCTTCAGTTTTTGCTCTCAAAAAATTTCACTGTGCGTCAGTATTTGATGTAAAAAAGCTGGATCATGTATCTCTACATTAAATCATCAAATCAACAGTAACCTACACATGTGAGCGTGAAATCTTACCTACTAATGACTGCTTTATGGCCTCTAACTAAATAAACACTTGGAAATAATCTACCGTATATGGTGGAAAAAAGGAAAAAAGTTTAACATAATACTAGTTGTAGAGTTAGGTTTTATTACAAAGGCTTGGCTCAACTCCAAAGGAAGCCAGAAGATTAGTCTTGTTTTTCTAATAAAAAGGCTACTAGACGCTGCCTTTACTGTATAAGGCAGTGCTGTTTTTGCTACTAAAGGCTCACGCTAAAACCCCTCGTCTCAAACATGCCTCAATTTTGCTGTCTCCTAGAAAAAATAATGTCAAACCCCAGTGAGAAATGGGTCCTTGCAAGTCTAGACTCCTCTGAGCTCCACGTGGACGGGGCCTGAAGGCAGACTCACGGGCCTCTACACGAAACAACATTACACAGAGCAGCTCGAGTCCCTGAACGCACCAGGACAAGTGCACCTCTCAACACACAACACAGGGACTACTGCAGGCTTTGGGTGTTTTTGTTTTGAGCATCGCAGCTGTAAGAAACCACAGCATTAAACCCGAAGATAAGGTTTAGACGGAGTAAGCATCGAGAAGCTCACGTGTTTGTGTTTTTAATACTGGTTCCTGAACGTGTCCTTGGAGGCTTAAGGTGCTGCTGCTGAGTAGATGATAAATAAAAATGGATGTGTTTTCCATTGTGACGAGCTGTTGGGGTTTTCCATAAGCTTTGTCTGAAAATGCGCAACAGTTTTGAGCAATAGTTGTGGATTTTATTGCTTTAGCTTGTGGTTTACCTTAAGATTTGTTGAGGAATGTAAGATGGATGCCATAGTAGTCAATGTTGCAAATGTATGCATTGCATCTTAGTGTTAGGTGAAACTGACATTATAAATTTAGAGTTTACTGCAATTAGACAATCCCAAACAAAGCAGCAATTATGTAGGTAATATAACTTAAAGTGATCTGCAAAAGAAAACAATTTTACTGTTTTTAAATTGTGTACTTTAGACCTCTACAAACATCCGAGTGTATTCCTTTATGGACACAGCGGGACCTTTTCATTTCTTGAATGACATGCCACTTATATCAGTTTGGAATGCACAATCTGATCTGAGTCATAAAACCAACACAGATTGTTATTGAAACTAATTGCAAACACACTACTGAAAAATGTCGGAAAAACCTGAATGAGATATTCTTCCAATGCAAGGCTAAACAGCAAAGAAACAAATCAGTCAGTTTATTGCATTGCAGGCTGTGTTTCTGCAAGGTAATGTTTCCTATGTTTTTTCCCTTTGGCTGTAAAAGCACAGACACATCCTGCTTTGCCCCGTCATGGTTTGCCACTCTCCTCTTAACTGTGACTAAATGTGACCTCTGACCTCCAGAGTCGTGCTGTGAAGTCACATCGAGCCTGAGATGCCAGAGCTGGGAAGGGTCAGCAAACTTTCTGCATTCTGCCATCCCTCGGTCAACAACATGACAACACTGCATCGTCGCTGTGGTTCGTATCAATTCATTTTTATATGCACACTCTATGTATTTAATTTATCTATGGTAAAACGTCATATCCTCATCAGAAACAACCATGGTGTTGTGTTTTATTTCATTTGGTCATGTTTCCCATCCTCAGCAAAATGTGGAAATGTCCATTCTCCAGTAGTCCATTTGACTAAGGAGATTTAATTTATTTGCACACTTGTGAGGGTCATCTTTAAAAACTGGACACACATTTTCATTCAGCATTTTGTTTTGTTACAAATGCAAATGCTTTACGCTCAGGTGAACTCCTGTCACATCATCCACTTGCTCATGTTCATCTGTAAAACTAGGCTGGCTCTGGACTATTTGGACTATTCTGGAAAGTTGTAAGTCAGTCTGTTTGGTCCAGCTGCATTATTTGCAGAGTCCGGCCTCCTTTTGCTGAAAAGCATAACCTTATCTGGAGAAGTTAGTCATGCATGAAAAGGGTCTGCAGGTTAAGGAGAGCTGGGTCTATGTTATCTCAGAGTCATGTTAGGGTTATCTAAATATCACCAGTGAACTTGCACATAAAACCTGTCTGCAGAACTAAAGTGCAGAGCTTGCTTATGTTTTCCCCACAACACCGTGTTTTCTTTGTGCACTAACAAAGGATGAGGTAAACCAGTGCAACAGATGTGCTTGCGGTTGATTTTATTGCGATGCACTGTGCAGCAGGATGTGCCCGGTGCCTTTACTCTCCCAGTGCTTTTTAATGATGAAACTGGCCTCCCACTCGATCCTCCTTTAGATTCCAGGCATTTCCCAAGTGTGACGCCGCTCGTCTCCCCCCGACAGCGAGCATGCCCGGGCAATAATGGGCCATATCTGCAGGCTCTGTAGTGACTAACCCGAGACTGTGCTGCTCCAGTGCACAGATCATAGGAACCATGGCGGATGTAACAAACTGATGCAACAAAGTAGTAAAAACCATACTGTATGTCCTCATCCGGTCTACTAAATGTGTGAATACTGTACTATATGGTTTTGATCTTAGAAGAAAGGCACGAGATTTTATGGCCATGCCAGCTATAAGTAGTTTTCACTGCAGGGCACCATTTAAAATGCTTTTAGTTTTAAACAATGTCTGTACAAATCAAGTCTCACCGAAGCCCCAGAGTTGCAAATACAGACACAATGAAAACCTTTAAGGCTGAATAGATAAGACAAGATGAGAGAATTGTGTAGCAATACTCGACTAAATACTAGACTATACTAAAGTACATCCAAGAGACATGCGTGTTTGTAATATCAATTTCCACAAATAATTTGTTTAGTGTTGTATTGCAATTCCTGTTTCTTACACTTTGAAGCAGCAACGTTTTCCCGGGCCGTGACTTTCCAAAATATTCTCAAAATGCATCAAAGCAAGCATCTGAAGGTCACTCTTCCTGTGATCCGCTGACCGCTGACGTTACCCAGCCCGCCTCTCCATTCACAATTCCACAATGCTGCCCACAAATCAAGCTTCCTGTCCTACATTTGTTGAATCTCTGACCCACTGCACTGACTTGCCCCTGAGGAGATGCCATGACGTCACGTATCTGCAGGACCTTCTGTTTCCTCTTCCTGTCAGCAGAGCCACTTTTAAACCCTATTCTCAGCGTATTAGATCTTTCAGTGGATAGGCCAAAGCCGGGCCTCCTCTGTGACAAATTACAGGCCATCTCAATACGCTATTCTCACAAGTGCTTATTTGTGGAGACCCTTCAAAGAAACAGTTCCTTTCTCAGGGCCTGAAAGTGTAAATAAAGTCGGTGGATTGTGCAGAATGCAGGCAGCCAGCAGCAGGTGACCAGAGCATGTGGCTTTTATTTGGGCTGATGTTGTAAAGTCGTGAAACAACAAGGTCCTCCAACTGTGTTATTGAGAGGCTTGAGGTTATTGAAAAATAGATTTTGAGTGCCGTGTACCACATAAATTCAGTCGAAGGCCAATCCATAAGATTGTGCACTGGATTATAAGACACACTGTCCATTTTTGAGAAAATAAAATATTTAAGTGTGTCTTATAGTACGAAATATACAGCACTGTAAATCGTATCAAAGTGCTGGCGAATGCCTTTAAGCACTTCTTGGTTTGTGTTCTTTATCCAGGGTGTGTGCTTCTGCAATAGTAAATCTCTTGATTAAGTCAAACCTGCAGTAATCTAGTGTATGTGGGTCACCTCCCATCCTGCTGTAAGACAGATCCACTAAAGTCATTAGGCCCAGTTAAAGTGATGGGTGTCTCCCATGTGCTCCTGGGATTTCTGCTGTGCCTGACTCTGCCTCAGATCACAAAACTGCAACACACAGAACCTTTCAAGTGAAAGCAGCAGAATCTGTATTTAAAAGTATAGCACATTGTTTTGGACCTGATTTTGTCTTTTGTGCCTTGTTTTGGTCCTGATTTTGTCTTTTGTGCCTTGTTTTGGTCCTGATTTTGGCATTTGGGCCTTGATTTGGTCCTCATTTTGGCTTTTGTGCCTTGTTGACATAATTTGCTGAAAATTGACCAAAAATATGTGTTTAAATTGAATGGAAAATGTTGAGGTGAAACAGTTTAGTAAAATATCGCACTAATATAATTATTGTAATATTGCACAGCTTTTTTCACTATTGTTCAGCCGTAATTGTAAGTAGCACAACTGACAGGATTGCAAATATTGAAACAGTTTCAGAGCAAAAGAGAGAGAAATATGCCTCTTATTCAATTACAATCTACTTCATTAAACACAATAATGGATAAATGAGGAGTCAGGACACAGTTTCTAACACACAAAGACAGATAGATGGACAGATATTGTGTGTCTGGACCTTGAATCCTCAAATGCGAGCCGGCAGCTGAATAATTCCCCACTAAAGCTGAGGTCAGAGGTCAGAGTTCAGAGACCGGAGCATGATTTTTTTCATTTTTCATATGTGGGACAAGACAGAGGGCTTGACTCTGCCGGCCGCCAGACAAAGGCCCTACAGTAAGAGCGCCATTATTCAGATCTGACTCCTCCATGAGGTCACCACCAAACTATGTCTCCAGCACAGAACAGGATTGTGAGAAAGATGCTATTTTGCAAAGTGGAAGCGCGGCAGAACTGATGCCAGGATAATATGCACATCCTCATAAGACTGAACACAGCCTTGTCCTCTGGGATTGGGGTGATAATTGGATTTTGCATTATTACTTTTCTGTAGCTAAGGAGCGAAAGAAAGAGAAAAGAATCTCATATTAAAAACAAACAAGGATGAGATTGGACTGACGGCACATTGCTATGTTAGATATTGCTGCTAAATTTGCAAAATATGCAGAATGTTAGATGGTTTATTGGAAATCTTGTGGCATATCTTTGCATTTACTGAATCCTGATCAAAGTTGAGCATTTGGCTGTCACCACAAATTAACCAATTATCATCAGAGCTTAGCAATACAGAGATAAACATCCAGGTACATTCATTATAAATCCAATCCATCAAAGTCAACGTTTTTGCCATTTAACAAAAAGGGCAGGTCTCACTGTCCTACATGGGTCAAAGAAATCCGACAGTTTTGATTTATTGCCTTATTAAATCTGCACGATATTGAAAAAAAATAGGTTAGATGATTTTGCAATTTCCAGCTAAAGAGCTTTTAGTAGGTCTCCAAAAGCCTTCTACATTTGTGCATTTGATGAGACACAATTAAGATAAATGTTAAACATGCTGAACAAAATGTGCGAACATTTTGGAAAGTATAGTAAAAATATGGAAGGCAAACCTCAAGTCATTATTTTTAATCGTGCATCTCAGCCACAGATGCTCCAGGCTGAACTCCACTTAAGTCTCATAGTTGGACAAGTGTCGTCGAAGAATTCAGGAGCTACAAACACAACATACAATTTGCACACAGTGTAAAAGAGCGGCTGCAGAGTGACACATTCAGAGTGACATGCATTCACAAAGAGACACACACAGAGACACAGAGAAAGAGGTTCCATGGCTGCTTTGGTTACTTTCTTGTATCTTTGACTTGTGCATTTTATTCGGTGATGCATTGTCTTTTGTTTCTTGCTTTGGTCCTGATGTTGTCTTTTGTGCATTGGTTTAGTCCTGCTTTTGTCTTTTGTGCATTGGTTTAGTCCTGCTTTTGTCTTTTGTGCATTAGTTTAGTCCTGCTTTTGTCTTTTGTGCATTGGTTTAGTCCTGCTTTTGTCTTTTGTGCATTGGTTTAGTCCTGCTTTTGTCTTTTGTGCCTCTTTTTGGTCCTGATTTTGTCTTTTGTGCATTATTTTGACATAATTGACCGAAAATGTATTTAAGATTTGTGTTTAAATTGAATGGAACATATCAAAACAGGGCAGTAAAATATCGCAGTATCGTAATATTGCACAACTGTATTGCATATCTCAAGTTTTTTCAACATTGTGCAGCCCTAATTTCTACAGACTTTTCTTTGCTGCTGTGCAAAACACGACATTAAAGCTCCTTTGTTTTTGGCACCATTGTTGCACATGGGGCCCATAACCTATAAAAAGTGCATTACATGTGTAAGGTCTTAAGAGTGATTATGGCCAAATGCAGGATAAGTCTTGAGGACAATGGCGTTTGTGTCAAATGCTCCACATAGTCCCTTTATGGGCGCCGTCGCCATGGAAACCTCCTCAAACATTCAGTCCAGCCCCGAGTCCTGGAGGAAGTCCCCCTCAGTCCCTGACATCAGTCCCTGACATCAGCCCAGAGCAGATCTGAGTGAAATCGAGCCCTCAAAGCTGTAGGAGCAGAGGGTAAAGAGGGGAATTCCACCATTATATACCATCATTATCCACTATTCACTCATTCATCAAACTAAACTCAATGAATGCTGCATGTAATAGCATTAACATGACTGAGAATAACAACAAGGCTCATCCAAAATAATAATAAAAACAAAAATTACATTTTGAGAAAACATCTTACAAAAGTGCAGCTACCAGTGAAAGTGCAATGAAACTCTTAATAAAGAAAAATGGCTGCTATAGAATTGTCTATTGATCCAAACCAGAGCTCGGGATCGCGTTATTAAAAGCACTGAAAAAAGACACAATGTACTGCCTGTACATTTATCAGCAGTGACATCGCAGAGTGCTATGGTTATGTTGAATGTTGGATCATTTAGGAAAAAATACACAATATGATTGGATCAATCAATCAACATTCATTTATAAAACCCTTTACAACACTCAAGATTACCTAAGTGCTTTCCAGGAAGATCAAAATCATATAAAATGTGCAATTTATCTCTTACAAATTCAGAATTACTTTACCCTCATATCCGTCCGATTTTGCAAGAAATCCTTTTACGTTTTAGACGTTTTAACCCTGCACATGCATTTCAGATGGTATTTTTAGCAGAGAGTATTTGCTGCTGGTTTTATTAGCATTTGACCTCAAGTTAATTGACACATTTTATTCTCTGCAGAGGACATTATGCAGCTTTGATGATTTGTTAATTGGACCAATCAAATGGCAATTTCCAGTTAATTGTGCAGCCCACTAATGTACAAAAGGTAATTAAAAATGAAATTTGAAACATGGAGAACTCACAAGTCACCATAGTTTTTGTGTTGATTCTCAGCTGTTTGTGTGAAGAAATGTATCTGTTCTAATAATATTTAAACACTAATCCAAATTACGTGACAGCATTGAGACAGATATAAAACGTTTTTCCCCCTTCTTTGTCTAATTTCCCTTCAGCAGAACCGATGCGTTTTGTTTGTGAAACACGATAACACTTGAAGCGTGAAATGGATATTCTTCCCACACACACTGTATCATGTCTGTGTGATATAGACATTGTCCATTGTCTCTGAGCTCTTCCATATGCAGCAGGAGCTCGACAATAGCACAATTCATTAAATGTGGGTTAGAAGCGAGACGGTCCCACTCTGCACCTCTGTAGAGACAACCTCGCCCTCACACGCCCTGCTCAAACTCAAAAAACACTCACTCACACAGCTGCTCTATCACTGGGCTTATCAAGAAGTCACAGCAAACTGAACAAAAAACTACACAAAAATACAATACTGTGCAAAGTGAGCAATGCTGTGGTATACAAGGAGCAGTATTTTGAGCACACAGTGTAAGAAGACCTCACTTGTTCTATGGAAATGGTAAAATACAGCTCCACACTCGAGATTGTTTTTGTCTGGGGAAACGGCAATGTTCAAAGAACGTCTCGTGATGGTGACGTCCAAATGCTTATCGGCCTGTTTCCTTTGGTATGTTGTCTAGCCTGTATTCGCAGAG
>JAADKR020000004.1:3323524-3337617 GCA_011763505.2 Lythrypnus dalli
CATCTGCTGCTGGAGTCCTGACAAGAACCAGAAAATGTGACCATATTAGTCCAGTGCTCAGGTCTCTGCACTGCCTTCAGTCGCTCAGAGAATAGACGTTAAAGCAGCTCTGCCTGTGTACAAGTCACTTCATGGTCGAGCTCCAAAGAACATCTCAGATATGTTAGAACCATATGAACCACCTCGGGCATATTCATTAAGTATTTTTTAACTTATTTTTTACCTAAGGAAATAAGGACAAATCTTGTGCTCTTTTTTTCTTCAATATTCTTTCTTTGACCGAGAATGGAGTAGAAGTGCAGAAAACGCTCCAATTCAAGATTATTTCTTTCAAATAAATGCTTATTCTTCTATTTTGATGTATTTGTGTGAGTGAGTTTGGGACAGGGAGGGGAAAGGGTTGGGAACCACTTTTTCCAGCTTTAACTCTTACTTTTTTAAGTACAGCTGAATATTTACAGCCCTGCTTTCATCAATCTCTGACCTTGTCCCACCTCCACGTTGACCATGTTAATGAGGAGGCAGGAAATCAGCCCAGACAGATGGCTCTGGCTGTTTTCTGTGCGCTTAGTTACTCACTACACCCCCAGCATAAAGATACCCAGATGTTCAATGTCGCTTTACTGTCGCTAGATGGCAACATTGCTCCAAATTCTCCATCTTGACGCACGAGTCTGTCACCTGAAGGGTAAGAGGTCGAGCTATACTTTCTTACTTATTTAAACATACTTATGCTATCATTTATCCCATTATTTTCACGTCTATTTATGTGTAAAAAGTCTGATGCCATTTTTTAATATATAATCCTATCCTATCATTCTGAGCGCCTATGTGTGTGTGTATGTGTTTTTATACGCATTTATATCCATCCCCTTTCATGTCGACAAGAAGAGAGCATATTGCCAGACATAAGGCCCATTCAACGCAGCACATGTCTTGCTTTTAACAAGTAGTCATTTTTATGAGTCCTCCATTCAATCAGGCCATTATTACATCGGACTCACCTTTTGATTTACGCGCACATCTGCTGCAGTGTAAAGGGGCGAGAACACAACTGTCTTTTTTCTGATCACTTAACTCCCAAATATCTCCTGAGTTATAACACACGCTGCGGGCTTTAATAGCTCGTCCCATATGTGAACACTTGAACCGGGAAGTGGAGCTGATTACATTCTTGTCCGTGCGTAATATGGATCACATCTGCGCGCCTTTTGGAGACGCTGATATCTGGGTTAACACTGTGCTGATGCTGTCCCGTGGTTATAAATATATTTCACCTCCTGGGGGTCTCTGTCAGTGTCTCCTCTGGCCCCTGTGTAACATGCCAGACCGAGACAGAGCGGCCACTATCAAACAGAAGTGCTGAAGGACGGCTCCGGACGTGTGCGTATAAAAGACACTTCTTTTATTTGGCACTATTTGTTGTGTCGTGGAGGGCCCTGCTCACATTTCCCCTTCCACAGCAGCAGCAGTCACAAATAAACATAAACAATGATCAGATGACTGCGCGGGTTTGTTGTCTATAACCTAAACCTTATAGGCCGTTTAGCAGACTTTGGTGCGTTAATTGTGCAAAAAGAGTCTGCATCCTGAATCAAAAGGGGAAAAAAAGCAAAATTATTCTCTCTTCAGGGCCACAATGAATTTTAATTGATTAGAACCAGTAAACAAGTGCTAAATTAGGACTGAACCTAAGCAGTATACCGGGACTTTTCCAGATTCTCCATATTGGCACAAAAAGCAAGTTTATGCGCAAAACCATATGTTGAAGTTGCCATTTATCAGACTTTGGTGCGTAATTGTTGCGTCTTGACAACATGGATCAAAAGCAAAACATACAACATTATTCCCTCTGCAGGGCCACAACGAATTTCAATTGTTAAGCCAGTAAACAAGTGCTAAATTAGGACTGACCAAGACAAAAGCAACTTCAAACCAGGAGAAAACCAGGACTTTTCTCCAAAATTGCCACAAAAAGCAGGTCTTAAAACCATATGTTAAAGCTGCATGGACTAAAACCTAAAACAAACAAACAAAATAACATATTTGTTTTGCATTGAATTGCTTGGTCTGCATTTGTTAATAGTTATGAGAATTAAATCAGAAATAGTGACGAGCCACTGCCTTTGAATGCTGTATATAGGCCTAAAGTGTCTTAATGCATTTAAAGTGTCTCCCTAAGTGCGTCATTACGCGCGGGTTAAAGCGTCAGCCCAAAACGTGCGAAATAGTGTTGATAAAAATCTAAATTTCAAATGCGTGGCAGTGATAAAGAAAACAGCCCCCATTTCTCCCATTTCATTGTAATTAACCAAACAGGGCTCAGTGAACAGATGGCCCCTGTACAATTCAATTTGATTTAGAAACAGCTCCAGTAATGATGGGGCATGAGTATAGAGAGTATGGAGAGTATGGAGCTCCAGCAGAACATATAACACACATATAAAACCCGTGCATTTGTGAAGCAGGAGTTCTGTTTTTCACGCTTCTCTGAGCTTCATGCAAATGTTTTATTTATTTATTTTTTTCCCCATTCTCTTCCTCCTCCTTCGTGTTGTGTTTGACAAAGTGCATTATTCGGGCAACGGGACAGCGCCAGTTTAACCATAATCCTCATATTTATGTTGGATTCTACTGTGGAGTCCCGCAAGATTTCTGTAATACATCTAATCACAGCTCGTTTCAGATCGGCCGAGCTGTCGCACAGAGAGTGAGGCGCATTGAGGATGCCAGGCGCGTTTTTTCTCTCTTTTTCCCCTCCACTTTTGGTTATATCTGAAACTTTTTCTTGAGCTTCATAATCTTACACTGATACTCAGAAGGAACACTTTCACTGCGCCCTTCAGCTGCTGATGTATAGGGGGGTGATTTACTGATTTTAAAAGGCATTAGTGATTTGTAACAATTGAGATTTGGAGCGAAATGACTGAGATTTACGCGTGCGTAAAAGCTCCGCGTAAAAGCTTGGGCATTTTCAAAGAGAAACGCACTTAAACTTAATATCCGACAACTTTACCTCTTCACTTTTCTCATGAGAACTATTAGACACACTGCTCTTAAATTGTAGATACTTTAAGTCATTTTTCATGACTTGGGAAGGTGGACATGCCATAAATTAATGATAAGCAACAATCTTTTTGGTATTCATTAATCAGATTTATTGAGTTGCACACTTTGACTCTGCTTGACTTTATGGCGAGATTTTAATTTAGTATTGGCTACAGTTAATGCAATGAAATTTATGATGTGCCATTACTTTATGTGGGCATCAAACGCATAAGAAAATAAAAAAATGAACTTAAGTAACCCTTGGATATGATAAAGATTGTTATACATTTATATTTTAGTGTGGATTCTCTGCCTCCTAGAATCAGTGCAACCTTTTCAATGGGCAGCAGCTGCGCAGTCCTTCTCTTTTTTTGGGGGTCTCTTCTGGGGCCGCCGCGCGCATTAAATAATGTCCAAGTCCTGAATTGATGCTTCGCGGAAAGCAATAAAGTGATGAGCGCGTTAATTGCCCGACTGCAAACATATGTAGGAGACAGGTCCAGGGGCGGGACAGTGCGCGCGGGACAGGGGCGGGGACAGCACGAGGAGCAGGAGGAGCAGGAGGAGTAGGAGGAGGAGCAGGAGGAGGCAGCGCTTGGGTTTTCTTTTTTTTTTTTTTGGTGGGCAGCTGATTGTCCGCGTTTTATTAACTGTGCGTTTGCAAGAGATGGGCGTTCCCAGTCGGCCGCGCACGCCCCGCCCACCTCACCTACTAGTTTCTCCGCTGTTTGAGCATCCCAGAGACGGTCCAAAGTGATTCCTCAAGGGGGAAAGGAGGTTGTTTTGGAAAGCCCCGTGAACGCGATTGAGGCGATTCCATTCACAAGAGTTTTCTTTTTTGCAGCAGCGGCAGCGCGTTTTTAATCCTTCACTGTTTGGACTGTTTGTTGCGTTTTTTGTCACCTTGATCCAGGACTGAGCGCATCCCTCTCATCTCGGCTCTCATCAGCGTCACATCTTCCCGCACCTTTGCCCGCTTTCTCCTGCCTTGTTCTTCTGCCTGGAGCCGCTGACATGAAGCGCAGCTGAAACACCCCTGGATGCCGACAGCTTCTCTCCTTTTCCACATGTCGCGTCGCAGCCTCTTTTTTTGTTTACTTTGAGGCAACACACAACACACAGGCGCGCGTAAAGTGAAATAGACCGCAGCACTTTGCTCCTGTGACAGCGCGATCAAACAGAGGAAGAAGAGGAGGAAGAAGAGGAAGGAGGCGCAGGGGGAACAAGGAAAAAGGAGGAGAGAGAGTTAGAGAGAGAGAGAGAGTGAGAGACTGTGCTGCGAAGGTGCGTTTTGATGTTTGGCATCCACGACAGCATCCAGAGGAGTGGGAGTAGTATGAAAGAAGAGCCCATGGTGGCCGGGATGAACGCGGTTCGGACATGGATGCAGGGCGCCGGAGTGCTGGACGCCAACACAGCCGCCCAGAGGTGAGCCCCAGGCGGCCCCCGCGCGCTCACAGCCTCCGCGGGGCTCGTGCGTAAAGAGGCGAGGAGCGCGTGGCAGATCCGCGGCTGCTGCGCGTGAAAAAGGCAGAAAGTCGAGGCGAGAGGCGTGTGTTTCTGCCCCACAGGAGTTTATGGATGATTCCCTCTGGCTTTGGCCAAATGTGGCACGACCTGAACCCAAACACAGCCGTGCGTAAAAGTGGAGGGCACTTTTACGCACGCACTTTTACGCACGACCAAGCACTTTTGGTGAACTTTAGAGTTCATTTTAATTTGAAAATGGGAGATTTGAGCCATTACTTTAGTGGACGGCATTTTAAAGAAATAGTTAAAGCTGTTTTCTTAATTTATACACCTTTCAGTTTGCCACAAATGAGCAAATACCCAATATTCCTATGATGGATTTTAAGTTAATTAGATTTCCACTTTTAAAACGCATTAAGCCAATTATCCTGATGAATTTAGCCCCAGTTATAATAAATTGCAGATGTCCCACTGACACTGACGTTGCCGGGGCCCTCGTGGCTCTTGTGTCCGCAGCGGAGTGGGGCTGGCGCGGGCGCACTTCGAGAAGCAGCCGCCCTCCAACCTGCGCAAGTCCAACTTCTTCCACTTCGTGCTGGCGCTGTACGACCGGCAGGGCCAGCCCGTGGAGATCGAGAGGACCACCTTTGTGGACTTTGTCGAGAAGGAAAAGGTGGGTAAAAAAGAGTCGCAAAAAGCCTTTTCCACATGACAGTTTTTTAGGCCCTGATGAACGATCCAGACGCGCAGCAGGGACCACGCTCCCACAGACTTTTTCCCTTATAATTGCTCCATATATTTATTTTCTTTTATGCTCTGGATGATGCCAGGTAAAGTTTCCCCATCCAGCATCTGCTCCTCGCTGCATTTGACTTTATTGTAATGACAGTTTGCGCAGCGTGAAGCCGCGTCCTGCTGCTCTGCTCGGTGTTAGACATTTGATTTTTAAATCAAACATCAATATCACTTTTGGAAATGCAATATGTATCAGCGCCTTTAACCGCGGCTAAATAACTGTTTTATTTATACGCCCTGGCTGTGCTTATTAATATTAAAACAATATGTGTCCTTCCTCACATGGACAGCAATTTGTGGGGAGTGTGATTATTTATTAATAGTGTAAAATATAGTGGATTGAATTAAAAACCACGCTATGGAAATGTTGCATGGTTTAAATATGTTTTAATGAATGCAATATCACTATAGGCCTATTTTATTAATAGTGCATACATAAAATAACAATTAATAAGTAAAAGCTGCGTGTTGTGCTGCAGGAAAGCCAAAGAAAAACGCTATTAGTGTTTTATGTGCCATCGTTAATTATAATATAAAAATACTGCCTTTTCCTATGAGACCTTTATTAATGGCATGTTTCAGGACTGGACCCGGCCTCATGAGACCACGTATAAAAGTTTAATTCCACTTTTGGCGTTTTCTGACAGAAGCTGCTGATTTTGACTGACCACTTTATTCAAGTTGCAAGTCAATGAGGTCTTTCTTTTCTTTTTGCAGCCACCAAAACGAGTGGTTTGATTTATTTAGCCTGAAAGAGCCATGTAATAGTCAGAGGGCTGTGTAAAAATGTAAACTTGCAGCGGGGATCGCAGTAAAAGGAGCTGGTGGCTGGGGTTTGTGCGGTTCTTTTACCTTTTGCTGTTTTGGTTTGGTTTTCATAGGAAACTACGGGGGAAAAGACTAACAATGGGATCCATTATAGACTGCAGCTCCTCTACAGTAACGGTGAGTCGGGCTTCCATCATTTTTATGAAGCAATAACAAAAGCAGTGAGTGAATGACCCGCCTGAACAAAGTGAGGAAACTTCGGAAATGTGCGTATTTAGACTCGAGTCCCTCAGCTCCGCTTCAAACACACGGACATGGCATGGGAATTATCACTGTGGGAATATTTAATACATACATAAATATATTTTATTTTATTATTGTTTGTATTATTATGTTTTATTATTATTATTGTTTGTATTATTATTATTGCCATTATTATTAGTATTATTATTATATCATCCTTGTTGTTATTATTATCATTAGTAGTAGTATTAAACAAAATATCAGACAAAGCAGTTAGAATGTATGTATTTAGCCAATTAACAATTGTATTTCAAATATGTAATATATATAAAATATTGTCTGACTTTTTAATAAAGACCATAATGTTAGTAGAAAGGACTGCTGACAGTAAGAGTGTAATAGTGCAAGTCATTAGTGTGTGTTGGCTCTGATACAGTGACCCAGTGTGTGCAGGACGTCCTGTGTGCGATTTAAAACACGTTGTTACTGTCTAACACTTGTGCCTGTGCCTCAGGGATCAGGACGGAGCAGGACTTGTATGTGCGTCTCATTGACTCCATGACTAAACAGGTGAGGACGTCACATTAAACTACATGCTCTGTGCGATTGTTGTGCGTTTGTTTGGCCTGCCCCTCCCTCTGCCCCTCTGCAGGCCTCTGTCTCAGACCCTCAGCTTCAGCACTACACAGGCCTGTGATAAACGAGCTGTCGTACCTGTGGAATACATTTACAGAGGCCCAGAAAAGTAGAGGACATGTGTCCCCAGTCCGCCTCTGCAGTGTGCTCTGTTTGCTGCGAGAATGTGTTTGTAAGAGGTGTGTGTATGGGGAGAGACAGTGATGCATGCCAGCTCACTCTTTCAGGACCTTGACCCTCATTTCCTCAATGTGAAACAGAACAAACTATCCCAGAGTGTGTTATAGCCAACTCAATCAAACAAAAACACGGAGCACATGTGGGCCGTGGACACAAAGGGATTCTCCAATAGGATGAATTGGATAACCAAGAAAATATGCCTCTTCAACGCTGTTTTGATTTCCGGTGTTTTGTTTTGCCAATTGTGCCTGTCGTGCCATTGGGCTGGAGGAGAGTGCGAATGAAAGTAGGAGGGCATGAGTGAATGTGTGGGGTGATCACAGCCCTGGAGAGCATGTTGAGTGGGGTTGGAGGGGTAACCAGACTAGATTTTTGGACGCGGCGCTGTAGGGACCAGATGGTGCACTATACTCAGTCTGGCAGTCCAACTGCTCACTGTACTCAGAATACAAACATACATGCATGCAGGCACACATGAATGTTTTCTCTTACTGTCTCAGAACACAGCGTTCTGCGCTCACAAACCGATTCCCACGACACACACTTTTGCCAGAACGGTGCACTACTCCAGATTAAAAACACACTCCTGTTTTATGTGTCCTCTGTCGGCTTCACCAAACACTTAAAAAAGTCTCTATTTTTCTCTCCTCAGGCAATTGTGTATGAGGGCCAAGATAAAAACCCCGAGATGTGCCGGGTCCTGCTGACCCATGAGATCATGTGCAGGTAAGAGAAAGCGCAGCAGCCAGAGCTGTCACTTTTGAAGTGGCCATTACTCCATGGTGCAGATGAAGATAAATGTTTCCTGCACTTTGAGGTGTCTCTGCTGGTGTAAAGGGGGGAGACACAAGGAGCACTACTAAATTACAATAGGAATCTTATAATTTTCTTCAAAGTGGGTTGGGGAGATGGGCCCTGGCCTATTTTTGTGAGTATGTGCGTGTCTATGTGTAAATTCAAGTGAAAGTCTGTGTGTGCATCTCTCTCATGTTCGGCTAATTAGGACAAGGAAAAGCTCATTACTCAAAGCCATCCTCCTTAGTCTGTGAAATACATGTAGTTTGCTGTGTCCTGACAGTGAGCTATGTGCGAGGGGAGACCTTCTCAAATTACACATAAAATACAGATGCACTCAAATGTACTAAAGCAAGCCAAGCACTTCACAATTTCAGTCAATAAAAGCATCAACACAGCATCCCTCAAAAGGCAGCCATGTAGAAACACATGAGGAGGTACGTTTACACAAATGGCTAGTGGCAAAGCCTAGTCACTTCCTGGTTTATCACACAAAGCAATTTAGATCACTTGTTTTCATATGCTGCAGGAAACAGTTGAGATCAGAAACCTGATCTGCCTCTCCAAGCCTCCTGTCCTGGGGGATTGAAGAAAGCAGGGGGAGGGTCATCTCCCCTCTCTTTTGTCTCTCCTCCCTCTGTACTCTCTGTACAGTAGTGCGCATGAATCAGGTGCAGGTAAAGCCGAGGAGCAGGAAGGAACTGGAGGCGCAATGGTACTTTTGGGGAAACAGGAGGGGTCTACATCAACACAATGTAACGTGCTGCAGTCAAATGATTCAGAAAAGACTCGTCACATCAGTATGCAACCCCCTTCTACCCAGAATGCACTACTCCCCAGGTCCAGTGGGACCACTCTGTGACCCACTTCTGAGAGAGAAAGAGCTGGAGAGAGAGGCGGGATAGAGGGAGGGGACGAGCACAGAGGAAAATAGAGAACATAAGATGTCTGGTGTGTGATGTCTGACAGAAATGGAGCTAACCTGAGCCCTGGAGGCTAATTCAAGTTTGTGTTCAAGCTCACAGCTTTATCTCCTCGCCAAAAACTTTTCCCAAAATCACCTCGCTGATCTCTGCTACAGCAGTCCTAGAGCTGTAGCCTTACTCCAACAAGCCAACGCTGAATCCACTCTGTGTTGTTCTTAAACTTCTGAAAATCTCACGCCCTTTTACTCCCTGGAGCTCACTGTGTGCTCACCTGATGTCTTACACTTCTGCACTACTTTTTCTAACCCTCTCCTTCCTCATGTCTTCCCCGGCTGCTGCAGTCGCTGCTGTGATAAGAAGAGCTGTGGCAACAGGAACGAGACCCCATCAGACCCGGTCATCATCGACAGGTAAGAAAACCCTGACCTTTGACCCCAGATCACACGATGCATCGCAGCCAATGGAAACAAACACAGACTGCAGAGTTCACTTATGGTTTACCAAATGTTTCAGGCAAGTGTTCACAATTCACACTTATTCTAGAATGTTAGTTGGTCAAATCCAAAAGAAAATGGCCCAAATGATATCCAGCCATTGGAAATTGTCATCAACCAAAAGACAAACTAATTCTGATAATCAAGTCTCACAAAGCCTGTGGGGGATTAAACAAAAAGACAGAAAATCCTCAACAAGATCTTGAGCTCTTTGTCCAAATCATACGATCTGCCCCTTTACAAACACTGCCATAAAAGTTACTGTTTGAGACCACACACTTCCACTTCATCTAGTAATCTTTTCTCTTGCTTCAAAATAAAATAATCAATACATTTTCCATTCCCACTTTTCAGCATTACTTGAAAAACCTGCTTGAAACATTTGCAGTACCACAAACACTTTTGAAATTGTAGCCCAAAAAAACAAAACTATGCACATTGTTTGAACTCCACTTAGCACAAACTCTTTGCAAATGTGAGAATTACTGGTGGATATTATTTTAGCCGCTCTGTGTTAAGTGAAGAGGCATTGGTTTGGCTTCGAGTGTGGTCAGAAGCTGTCGTTGCGGTCGGCCTGAGGACTTGGCCCGGGCGCAGTTTGGGTTTCTGCTGCAGCTCCAGTGAATCAATCTCACTTCTTTCAACTTATTTGCAGTTTTGCCCCCCTCAATGGCATTTTCAATACTTTCTTTTTGAGCGCTTGCGTCATAAACTACCCCTGACTGATGCAGGGGCCCGGCTAGATTTACACAGAGTCAAATAAAATGAAAGGCCTGCAGATTTACGGTGCAGTGTGTGTGGTGAACATGTGCTGCGAGGGGGATTATTTGTTTATACTCGTGCACACGCGAGACCCGTGAAGACTTCTGCTCTTTCACATGGGTCAGAGTTCAGCGCTTTCTGGATTTTGGAGAAAAAAAAACCAGCAGATTTGGCTATGGATGGGCTTTATTTACACAACTTTTGTGCTTGATCAAGAAAATATATGGTTATTGCATTTTTAGTGCCTTCTTATCCAGAGAGCCTAAAATAAATGTAAAATGCAGGCCAAACTAATGCCCTGGTCTCAGGAGGTTAATGAATAAATACTAGTAAAATGATCCAGCTGCTAACTTGTTCCTAACTTGTTGGTTAGTTTTTAATGTTTTGGCTAATGTTACTCATTGGATGCTGTTGCCTTGTACAAACAAATTCAGTTGGAGCTAAAGTTACTCATTCTAATATCACCCTTTCCCCTCTCCTCCCCTTGCACTACTTCAGTTTTCTTTTCCAAACTAATACAGGCCATAATGGAGTGTGTCTTGCTCAGATTTGGTTCTCATTTGAGTGTATTTATGTGAGTGTTAATGAGGCAGTGACCTGTGCTATCTGATGAACACAGCTGTCCTGTTCGCGCGGCTGCTCTGTCAAAAGCTGCTCTTTTTATACCTGTATATGCGACTGCGATTGTGAGCATATAAGCGTGTGTGTGTGTGTGTTTCCCTGTGTGTGTGAGTGTGTGTTGTGTGTGTGTGTGCCACCCCGGTTCCGCTCCACTGAAGCGGAAGGCCTCACCTCAGCGCTCCCCGAGACAGCTGCACCCTCCACGTGGCCTTTAGACAACATGCCTGCCCATCACTCTCTCTTCACTCTTCACCTCCTCTTCCTCCTCTTCCTCCCCTCGCGCTGCATATACTTGTTGAGTTCCTCATCTGTGGGTGATAAGAGCATGTAGTTAAAAGTGTAATAGCAATAATTCTATGGAAACAAGACTCATCTATTATTTATTTTATGCAAGCGATTAAACAGAACCCAAAACATCTCTCTGTGCAAATTATGGTCAACTATGGTCAGTGTTTTCTTGATAGAGAAATACTATCAAGTTAAATATGTGCTGTAAATATTCAAAGTACAACCTATTTTATTAAAATTATTATTATTTTTCTAGTTATGGAATTAAATGTGTTTATTCCCCTTTTAGCACATTGTAAAGTTAGATATTTGTGAAAGTAATAATGTACATATTTTTCTAAACCCTTTATATCAAATGTTAGTTAGTTTTTTGGCATTTCTGCAACATTGACCCTGAAAAGTATCCTCCAAGTTGTGAAATGTTCCTAACGCCACTTCGAGGATAATCTTGGTTTTTAAGGCATGAACTGCAAATCAAATCACAATCCCAACACAAAAATAATGCAGCTCCACAGATATGACTTTGTAAACCTATCATTCCTATAACCCTAACTTTTCCCCCACTTATTGCTACATTTCTCTGGTTTCTTTGCTTCACTTTGCCCTCTTGTGTGACTGCTCAGTTCTGTCTGACGCAGCTCGGAGCAGCTTGTTGTGGCCGCTCGCTCTCGTCGTATTCCCCCGGCGCCTAATGGCTCAGGTGTGAGGGCAGCATTAACGAACAACAAATTAGAACAAGGGGGAGGTGAAAACAACAGCAGCAATATCAGTGTTTTCCTCTCCAGCGAGCGCTCTTTCTGGACAGCAAAATAGGTCACAGCGAGAGAGACGAGAGTGACTGCGTGTCGGGTCGGCAACTTCCCAAAGTGCAGGGAAGAACGGAACAAGGAGCTGCTTTTAACAATGCTCTTTTCATAGTAAGAAAGTAATGGGGGTAATAAAATAAAATGCAATTTACAGTTTATCTACAATTAACAATAGAAAATTAGAATATGTAGGCTTTAAAGCATGAAAGGCATATTGAATTAAAATATAACATCATGATATTTTGTGCAGGAAAAAAGAGTCTTTCTAAAACAGGCACGCTAAAGTCTCGCTAAAGAGTCCCAGGATTTCATTCCTCTGAACATGAGTTTCACTTTTACTGGCAGAGAGTGAAATGACCATGGGCTGCAGGTCTTGTATTGAACTTATGTGAGGAACAGCTGAAAATGGGCCTTTCATACAGCAATTTAGGCATTTTCACACAACTATCTTTACCAAAGTCCAGCCTGAAGTTTAATGCATGCTGTGAATTTTTGTATAATGCCCCTCATTACAACATATTTCTTTAGTGTATTTGTATGTAGCAGACAAACAAATCCATCCATCCCTGCAGTGCATTTTCAGCATTGTGGGATAAGACCACAAAAGTCTTCTTTTTAATTAACTTCTTTATCTCTTTGCAATGTTCTCGCATTTAAAACCATTGATCCGTCCTTCTTTCTTCATAACCTTTCCTCCTAAAACCGTGCCTGGGACGCCTTTCTCACACGATCGCTCATTTACAAGCAATATTTTCCTTGGCAGTCGTAATAAACAGGGATTCATAAACAAACAAACAAACAAACAAACAAGTGCGAGGGGCTGAAACTGACTCAATTATCACGCTTCCCCCCCTCTCCTCCTTCAAATTCATAAAGAAATGGCATGAGCCGCCCCTCTCCACCCTTGAAGTTATTTAGTTGGTTAAACAAGGCCTCGTTTCTCCGAGATGATTAGATTTTACAGGCCTAATTAGCCGGGCTAGCTCCGACTCTTCTGGAAGAGTAATGGCTCTGATTGCCTAATTAGCTCTCTCCCGTTAAAGAAGGGGGAAGAAACAGGCCACTGCGAGCAAAACCGCAGGAATGAGCAAAAATAAAGTCCAGCTAATGAGAAACTTATTTGATTGTTAGGAGAACAAATCTGGTACAGTGCGGATCAGCGGCGCTCAGGGTTTATCTCGGAGAAGGAGAGAAAGAGAGGAATTTGTTTTGGGCATGAAGCGTCTACAAGGAGCAACATGATGCACACATTCCTACAAGAGAGACTGTTTATTTTGGGAGTAAATGATGATAAGAGAAAACACTTGCTTGCAGCTTTGGTGGAATCAGATCGCACAAGCTGTCAGCGCTGGTTCTGGAGTTTGACTTAAACTTAGCAAATTTAACAGATTATATATGCACGAAAGAGACAGTGAACTTAAGCAACTTTTAAAGACCAATATTTAAGCTATGCATCACATCCTTTTCCCCTCTGAGCCATCTGTTGTATGGTTTAGCAACTTTGAATGTAATGACTTTTGTATTCAATCTAGAGCAAACAAACTAAACAAAAAATAACAAACTTGTTTCAGTTTTTGGTCATAATACAATTTACCCTCAGCAAAAGCATACCTCCAAGTTTGAGTAATTTAGATTTTACTGTTGTAATTTCTTCAGTCTACACCTTGTAAATTCCTGGGTTTTCTTCCATAATAGATCGAACCTGGAAGTGTTCTCAGCATTTTCAAAGCCAATAAACCACTGCTGGATTCCCTTTGAGTCATAAGCTAAAAACGGAGGCTTGCGTTTTGTGTTTACTCTTGTTTACTCTCCCTATTGCCTCAAAAGAGCTGAAATTGTTCATCAAGTGTCTTAATTTAAATTGTAGATGCCAAAAAGCAGATTTAAAAGGCCACAATTGTTTGCAATATAAAGAATCAGGTTAAATATGATTCCCATTAGGTTGAAGTGTGTGCTACTTGAGCTTTTATTCATGTTCTCCAAAGCTGCATGTCACAGGTGAGCCAGTGGTTTTAGAGTGCACTTATATGAATGAATGTGAGAGAGATTGTTGGTGTGAGTTGTAAAACCCACTGAGATGAGCTACAGGTGCCCTTAACCTGAACAATATGGATGGATTTCAGCAGCTGTAATGGTTTCTTGCATCTTTTCTCCATCCCAAGAGCTCTCAGAAGCACTTATTTGCCCTGATCAGCTGGAGCACGCCTTAAGCCTTTTGGATTTATGAATGTGCGCATGTGTGTGTGTGTGTGTGTGTGTGT
>JAADKR020000004.1:3582367-3593874 GCA_011763505.2 Lythrypnus dalli
GACGTTTAGCTTTGCTTCATCAACACTGCTCCAATGATCCAGAGAAAGCAGGCGTAACTAAAAATAAAGTGCTTGAAAAGGCCAAGAATAACCTGGGCCCGGGAGGAAGGAATTGCTGCAGTGATAAGCAGCCATTCCTGCACATGGCGCTGGATCGGGACGCGGTGGGGGCACAGAAATTGGTCCCAGCTGTGGAGCTCTGAGTGAGCCTCTGCGGACAGAGCGCGTCCAAGTATGTGGATTAATTATTTACTCATATAACACAGCCACGCTTCAACCTCAGGCACTCGCACCAATCATCCCCATTCATCTGCTGCATGAAGCATCAAATGCACTGTGCAAATGGAGGATTCAGGTCAATAAACCAAGAGCCATCTCGCAGAGTCACTCTTTGTTTGGGGAAAGTAAAATTGGTGCTTAAGTAAAAAGTCATATATGCTTAGTCACTTTCTAAACGTGGGCCAAATGTGCATATTAAGTCCAGATGCATGTTTAGAATTTTGAGTTGAGTTTGCATACAGAGACAGCTGCAGAAAAAGAAGATTGTGACCCATTTCCATACAGGAAATGAATAAGAACTCGTGCTTGTCTATTGGTCGAGAGTCCACTCCCTTCCTTCCTGTTCCACAGAGACTTATAGAATTCAAATACAGCACTTCTGAGGTGCCTTGAAGACAATTACTTTGAGATGCCCTCATACAGAATGAGAAAGAGACTTCAAAGATGTTAGACACTAAATCATATTTTCAGCCAGTAAATTAAAAAGCAAAAGTGATTTTAAGTGACTTACCCTGTTAAATACACAACTCCATCATGTTTTCAGACTGCAGCAGGGCGACCTTAGCTACGATTGGCAGCTTTATTGCTCTGATGATATCATACTTTGGTCCAAATACTGGGTGTCTTGGTGTCTACCCAGGCCTGGCTTTTGTGGAAAGCAAAATTTGGCCCACTTTTTGGCGTTGAATGCATTCCACCGACTTTGCACCTAGTTTTCTAGGAAGAATTTATTCCTGGAAGAAGCCACCATACAGTTTTCAGAGAACTGTATTTCATGAGTTGGGTTGATTTAGGAAAGTGTGATTTTGAGAGAGGGGATTGTAGTGCGGGAGTATAGGCCCACAAGTTTTATGATCGTGAGAAACATGGACTTTCAAAGAAAAAACAGAGGTCTCTGTGAAGTTGTCATTGTGCAGAATTGGGACTTCCTGCCAGGGCCTTCTAAGCTCTCAGCTCATTTCACAGATGGGGGGTCACAAACTCTGCATAACATAGACACACACAACTACAAAAATCCCAGGCTATTTGAGTTATTAGCTTAGTGGACAGGACCCCCGTGTGCTACTCAGTCAATCCCCTGTTTATAGCACTGTTTTTACAGGTCTATAAAATATTAGTCTGCACCACTTCACTCTTGTGTGTGCGGAGAAGCCACATCTGAAGTGCGCTGGTTTGTCATGGGGAATAGAAGCTAATGCCGCGGCTTGGGACCGTTCCTATATCAACTCAGACTTTTCTGACTGTCCCACTATTGACACCCAAGATCGCGCTTTCAGTTGCCTCTTGACGCTTCAGGGGGTGCTGCGTTCACTGACTAACCTGTCTGCAGCTGGGCCAGGAATCAAGTCATAGCTCTGACATCACTCCATTTAAATTATAGTTTGGGACTAAAGCAGTCTGCTTATTGTGCACTGCAGAGCCAGCTCCATGTTTGTTATTGTTGACTCCAGTGCATTTAAGGCCATTACATGCGTAAATGGTGTTAGCTGACAGGATTATAAGCAGTTCCCTCATGTAAAACTAGGCCTTTTGCTACTGTCACAAGAACGCTTTGAAGTATGATCAAATGCTGTCACAATTATGTGGTTTCAACAGTTGAAAGCAGACAGACTCCATTTCATCTTCTGGAGTGGTTTTGATGATTGAGTGTTGCAAAGTTGATGCATTGAGACTTATGAAGTTGCTGAAAAAGTTTTGCCTATTAATGCTTTGTTCACAAAAGGTTTTGCCCTACTTTTGATGTGGAAAATGATTATTTTGATGAACAGTTTGGAGATGCAACAGAGCAGTTTACATGTTTTTATGGTAGGGGAAAGTCCACACAGAGAAGGCCCACCTGGCCCAGGAATCAAATAAATGAAATCATCCATAAAATGTACTAATCCCATACTCTTGTAAAATTGTAAAATTGTAAAAATGAGATCTCTCCAAATAAAATAAATCCCTTATAAGCAGTCCTTTTCCTGCTTACTGACCGTCAGTGTGAAGGTTTTCTGTAGAACAGCAAAAAAAGTATGATGTTAACGATAGAAAACATATAAACTATAACAGATTATTACACAAATTATGACAATTGCATATTTGGCAGTAGGCTTGCTTGGCCAGAAAGGATCTGGTTTCGTAATGGAAATCACTTGGTGGGCAGACTCTGGAGAGCGGCTGAACTAATGGAGCTAATGCCTTCACATCATTACTGCGAGAATGTTTGGAATCTAACACACAACACATAAACAGCCCCGGTTATATTTGTATACTCCACAAATATCCGCATGTCTCAAAAATGTAAATAGCACCAAAAGACAAACTGTACCATGGACTTAACCCTTGAGAATACGAAGTGGATGAGAGGGAGGGGGAATCAATTGGACAATGGGGTATTATTATGATGGAAGATGGCCCGCGGCTCAGCACCACATGCATCGCGCTGTGTGCACGAGGAAGGTACCATCAGCATCTAAAACCCAACAGGAAGAATGCGGCTCCAGTAAATATCTCGAAGGAGAGAGTTGACAGATGGCAGTCCTGAACACAATAATTATCACATACTTCCCACAACTGTGCACGTCTGCTGCTACATCCTCATCTCCTCGGGCCAACTTCCTCGAACCCCAAACCGACCAGAAAACAGCACACGCAGCAACTTTATCAGACAAATATGACAAGAGCTCAGAACAGGAGCCACGGTGGAAGACTTTTTTACTTTTCTGCAAGACGCAGAGAATCTGTTGAAATTACTCTCTAAGACAAGTTATACTATAGTTATAATTTGAGAAGAGGTTTAGTGATCTTTGAGATGCATTTGTGAATTGTTGATTATATAAAGACATTGAGTTTCTCTGATGGCACTGAACATGGATCAGATATAGAGAAAAAATATGTAGTAATACATATTTTTTTGCTCAAAAAGTTGATGCACCTCTAAGTTGATGAATAGCTTTTCATGCCTAAAGTAGGGACCAGTCTTTGTCTGTGTTAAACCGTACACAGATTGTCAAGGACAAAGGCATGTGATTTGAGGATGAAGATCTTAAGTGGCTCTCCAACATTCCCAGTATTTGTGGTTTGCAGAAGCATAGAAAAGCTGAATTTTTCTGACGGCTTGATGGCACATTCAGAGCTACTAACTGTTAACCAGCTGCAGAAACGAGGCTAACTCAAATCAGCCCAGATCGGTCTGACCACAGGAGCCTCAAAACCACAGAGAGGCACCACTGAAGCGATTGTCTGCCCCCCATTCTAATTCTGTTCCCCCAAACTCCCCCAGACTGACCAGAGACTCTGACAGACTCCAGCCCTGATCCTCAAAGTCATCTCAGAAGAAGCACTGAACACAAACAGTACATAAAGACCTAAGTTTTCTATAACGTCTCTTCACTGCTAACAAATCTACTGCTAAAACTTGTCTTATTAGTGCAGAGCTAAAACCATTAGTTAGTGCATAATCTTTCATTGACAGTGCACAAGTATCTAGTTCCTTATGCAGCCTGTTGCTTCACAAATAGTGTGTTTAAAATAGCCCCACAGTGTCATCCAAACACAATTTAGACTGGAGGAAGACATCAACATTGCACAAGCTTTTACAGAGCGCATGAAATAGTTACACAAGTGCTTCAGATGTTTAGAGTTCTTCTCCTGCAGAGTCAAGAAGCTATTTGTGTTTGAATAATATCCGAATGGGGTCATTTGATAATTTGCAGATGCATGCCTATCACGCAATATTAGGAAATAAAGCAGTAGGAGAATATAAAGTCATCCATGCAGTCTCAATGCTGGCAGCATGGATGTTTTTAAAATGTGCACAGTAATTTCTATATTGATTTTAAAGCTTAAATCACAAGCCTAATCAATAACATGTGAGTACACAGTGTGCAGCCCATTAAAGCTTTGTCATTTTAATATTCTGCCTGGACTACACCACAAAAAGCACTCAGAAACCTGTTTGGACAGAGGCCGAGCTTCAATGAGCAAAACCACAGAATAAATGTACTAAAGGATACTTAGAGTTGAAAAATGCAGGTTGATTGTTACATTGGAAACTGAGGAGGTATTCTTGTTTCCCTTTGTGATATTCAGCACTAAATAAAGACCTTCTCATGTTCCCTGAGTTGGTCTGTACATTAACCCCAGACACTGATACATTTGAGAGGAATGTTCACACGTAAAACACAAAGACACAAATGTAGTATGTTATCACTTAAAATCCTGATGTGACTGGAAAAATGCCGGAGCAGCTTGTTTGTTTAAATGCTCCTTTTCATGTCGCGGTGCCAAAGCCGTGCTGTGAATTATGACTGTTGTTTGTCAGGTGCCGTTGTGGAGGCAGCATAGCAATGTGACAGCATCAACAACACCAGAATAGAACACAGCACAGTCGAGGTCCTTCAGGGAAACTGTCCATGCATATAGTTCTTCTATAGCACAGTGTGTTTATTACTGACGTTCAAATGAGGACAGTCTCACCAAAGAAACATCAGTGCCACAAACATCAGAGAGAAAGTGTTCTCACGTGAGCCTCCATGTCCCTGATCTGGACTTATCAACGCCCAAGCATACTGTATGTTAGGGAAGGTTTAGCTTTGCATTGTGCAGCATGCATTATCCCTTGTTATTTTTGTTTGTCATCGTATTACTCTGTTGTACTTAGAACTGAACCCTGACGGGAGCAGCCATTGTCTGTGCATCTCCACATTTTGAGCCTGAATGCTGGTCAGGAGTGTCTTTCTGTCAATTTAAATGACATGTATTTTAGTGATAGTGTAATGAAAGCTTTAGAATAGAGCCTACATTTTCAGAAGTTGTCTGTTTTGGAAATCGTTTATAACTGGCATGAAGTATATGTTATGTGACCCTCCAACAATACACCAGTGAACATCTGATTGGGGAAAATTGTTGCAACATTAATAGTTTTTGCTGAAATCCAATGCATTTTGGAAGTCACTCTGGATGCATTAAAATATCTGTGTAGCACATGGTTGAGATCAGCCAACAGTTCATATGCGCGCTAATATAGTCCTGGCTACAATGATTAGGTTCCTGTTTTGGCCAAAGCCTCCTCTGAGCTTTTATAAGAGTTATCCAACTCATACTTTTGTTTTGGTCGGGCATCGATCCATTCTGTATTATTCTCCTGTGCTCTTTTTTCTAGTTTTGGGCAGAAAGAGAAAAATTGAGATATTCTTGCAGCTGTCGTTGCAGCGTCAATGATGGGAACCACAAGCATTGGTCAGCACACTTACAAATGCTTATGTCAGATGTTATAAAGTGGTCATATGGGTCTTATGAAGGACGCCTGTGTGCCAGCTCCAATAAAGAGCTCTTTTATCCACACAGCGGCTCACTGAGAGGTCTAGCCAGGGGCTCCATACCAAAAATACAGACATACATATGTATTTCAGGAATCGGAGCGCATGTGAGCGCACAGATTGTGGGTTGTCACTGAAGGTTTATTGAGAAGAAAAATGCGACGAAAGAAAAAATGACATTCTTCTTCATCCTAATTAAAATCATTCATTACAGTTTCACAGTTTGACAGCTGCACTAAAATAGACAGCCTTCAGTGCAGTTTCTCTGGATGAGGAACATGTTGGTTAGCAGAGCTGTTTACACAACTGCCAAGCATAAATTCATCTTCTGCTCCCCAGAGTTGACATATTGTCAAAATAGTAGCACTTAATCAGCAAGATTTCCCCAAGGAACATAATGTACAGCGCAAACAGAGACAGCCCATCGCTCAGAAATACCTCCCAAGGCCGGCAACACCAGAGAATCTGTCCCGACACCTCTGGCCCGGCTCGTGCAGGCCACACTGGCAGCCCAGCTTTTCACATATTTGTTTATATTGATATTATGTAGTTTATTGAGGGCTAATGTTGTCTGTTTTGACTGGAATGCATAATTTACTTAACAGTAAATACAACATATGAGCTTAAAAGAAGATTTGCATTTCTATATCTCATGTTCATTATCAGGTCCAGATCCTCAAGTTTCAAAAATCCAAAGATAAGGCCATGTGCTTTCTTTCATATCTGCAGGGATCTGGGCTCATGAGGTGCAATCTGTATTGTCAGTGTGAAACATATTAAGCCCCAGCAGTTTCATTTTGTAAAACTGCATGGTGCAGATGTAATAATGGCACTGTCCTTGAAATAGAGTTCAACATTGAGCCGTCTTTAAACAGGCATTTTCAATGTGACAGCAAACTTTGGCTGGACTGACCGCAGTGTGACGTATCTGGGCTGGTCAGATCAGATGAGAGAGACCAATGTGCACTTCCACTTTGTGTCACAAACAAGTCTAAATTCATTCGATCCATGGTCCAGTCTCTGCAGCCTGTGGCTCTGGTCACTGAGACTGACTCTGGTCAGAGCCAATGGGCTTTGCAAGAAGGAGATAAGAGTAGTCTGCACCAGACACTGCAGATAAGGTTTATGAAATAAAAGGCCACTGATGCAGTCCAGTGACTGTCATGTTTATTTGGACCTGATAGTTCAAGCCTCATGTTTGATCACAGAACTAATTTCTCACATGTGGCACATATCTTTGCAGAGAAAAAATACATTTATTAGAGATTTCTTTGAAAGCTGTGGTACTTCCAGAGAGTTATATTGACACTTGGCCTCGATCATCAAATCCAATATGAACCAAACCTATTGGCAAATGGACTTTAAATGGGAAGAAGGCTGGACAGTCCAGGGAGGCATTTCATCTGCTGCTCCATGCTCACCCCCTTCTTCCTCTCAATCCGCTGGCCTTAACGGAAAAATCCAACGTGTTCCAACTTTGCAGCAATCAATTACCTCAAACTGTAGGACGCACATCGTAAACAGCAAATATCCTCAAACATCCTACAATTGTAACCTCATGGCCCTGAGGTTCACAAGCATTTGTGACATGCCGGCTTGATCTCGGCTCCACCACTAATTCATGGGCTGCCTAATTAACCTCAACTATTCTAAATATATCTTGCGCTTTATTTATAACAAAATGGTTCCTTTCCTTTAAACTATTTGGCAAACAAGCTCGAATACCTTGGTACACAGCAAGAAGGTTGTGATTGCTTCATTTTAATGCTGGCGGTGTGGCTCTAATGCTGCACCAGGTGAGAACTCACTGCAAATCATTCTTCTTTTTTTATTCTAAATGCCGGTTTTACATAAGCCCATTACTATCACCACATCAAATGAACGTTGTCTTCTGTAAACATAGGCGCCAGTCAAGAAACAATGGCTTCCAATCAAGCCATGTCAACAACACGTTTGTAATGAGCTGCCTAACAGGGCTATTACTACAAACCAATGCATAGGCCAAGGTATGTCTGCACACTCACCGGCCAATTACACACTCACACACTGACTGGGCCTTTCTAGTGCTGGAAACAAACGTGTGGAATCAAGGTCACTGGGTTGAAATCTAGCAATGAGTAATATATTGTAAACATTCATCATGCTGTAAAATTACACTCGCTTTTATCTCAGTGGGATTCAAATGTGTGGGTTTTTTAATGTTAGATTTTATGTTAGACAAATGCTTTAACTCAGGATGTTCAAATGGTCCTGCTGCACAGATGAAATGAATATATGCGTGAGGTATAATAGGAAAAATATGTAGCTTGATCTTTGGTTCACACTCTATTAACCTTGAGTTGACAGTGGCAGACACTGACATTAAATTTACTGTGGTTAAAATTCAACATTTGGGCAAATAATCAATATAATCCTTCATCTCCACACAAGAATCTTTTGAAATACATTAATCTTATGAGTAATGACCATCTTAAAGTTTGTCTTGCTTTACGACATTTTTCTTGTTCAAGTTTTATTGATTTATTTTGGACAACTATTAGACCAGAGGACTTCTTTTAACACTGCCCGCTCCCTGGGTTTCTTATGGTCTTGTGTAAGTGCCTTAAAACCAACAAACACGGATTCACACAGAGAAGCCGACATCACATCACTGCAGCTGAGTTTGTGACTGAAACCTAATTTTTCTGCCAAATTTGAATGTCTTCTGCCAGCCTTGTGATGTTGGAGACATGCAACCTATTAGTAGTCCTGGCTCTGCCAAGAATGCACTTTTTATTGCCTGTGTAAAGGCCAGTGTTACTTTGTGGTGTTAATCTCATAATAAACAAATTAAGGCAGATTTACTGCAATAATGATAAATTCTAGGAATCACATCTGAAAGTATTGCAAATGGTTAGCAGCCTATTGAGGAACTGAGTAGAACGGGCCTTACTGCACTTACCACTTTTAATCACATTTGAGTTGTGATTAAATCTATGGTCATTGTAATTATCTGCCTGGTGATTTTAATGGACTGGTCATTGTTTGAAGTTGCATTTGAACTTTGGAGGAATAGAATGGAAAGTGTTTAGTGTTAAATAGTACTGAAGTGGTGTTGGGCAGCATGGTGGCTCAGTGGTTGGCACTTTCACCTTTTAGCAAGAAGGTCCTGGCTTCTATTCCCAAACCAAAATAGGCCTTTTTTGTGGAGTTTGCATGTTCTCCCTGTCTATGTAGGTTTCATCACAGACGGTGCACTTTATTGTCCCCATAAAAAATGTCATCTGCATTGGACCAAGTCTTTAATGCTGTTTGAGTGCTGAGCTGGGAAAATTACCCTTTTGTGCATGTTGTAGGTTTTGGATGCTATATACAATTACTGATAAATGCAACTTTCATGTTAATGCCTCATTTATTTAGTTATATTCCAAATGAAGAGAATAAAGTGAGTCCTGCAGAAGCTCTTTCGCAGCAGATCCCACACACAACACGAGCCTGCACTGGACGGCAGTATTGTTTCCCCACGAGCGAATGTGAGCCAGTCTTGTCCCTAACACAGTCTAATGAGGCAGGAGCAAATGGGTATCCACTCTAACACTCTCTCGCTACGTGCACTTCTCTGAATATTGTCAATTATCCCCCGTGTCTTGGCTGACCTGACTCTGAATGTGGGTCACGGGCCGCACAATCACCTGGTAATCACCACAGAGTAAACAAGCCAAACCAGAGGCGAACTTTTAATGATTGTCAGGCTGCCACAAAGGACCCTTCATCTCTAATGAGGGGTAAGTGTGTCATATTATGCTGCACAATTGTTGGACCTCTGCATCATGACAAATATAGCATCTCTGGATCCGGCTCGATGGGAGAAAATGGAAACATGGGGTGAAGTAGTGATGGCATAAAAGTGTTACCCGAAACAAACTTGTTTCACTGAAATGATGTAGCCCAAACTGACCTTACATAATAAGCCCCTTTGCCCAGAGTTTGAATCAGATGGTTAATTGCTCTCCGGTCTTTTGAGCAGCTATGACACCATGTGCCACCCACAGCGCCCTCTGGCCTCATGTCTCACTCTCCTTCAATGGGACCTTTGTGTTCTGAGCTGCTCTCTTTTGTGCCAGCCTGCCCACCTATCGGAGCGTCAAACCCGGTGTCTCAAGCCACGATGACATCACCTCTGCCCTCACACAAGCACCAGCAGCCAAGGTGAAGGCTCTCATGGGCAAATGCAGCCCATCTCTTTGCACTGTCACTCAATCACTCCTTTGTCCTTATATAGACAGTAATGAGACTTTGTAAATGCATGGCCAGTGATGTAGCAATGCGAGCCCCTACAGAACGCTCTGGAGCACAATGTTGGAGGGTCTGAGAAAGCATTTTCAATGAGAACAGGTTTTCAATGAGACAGAAACATATATTCATAAATGATTCGGTAATAATGGTCTCCAGTGGCAACCAAACATAATGACCCTTTCATGAATATGACACTGCAGCAAGTTTGGAGAGAAAAAAACAAAACAAAAAACAGCTTTGTGGTGTTTTTCCTGAAGATCTTTTTTGGAGTTTGCTGAAAGATTGAGCATGGCTTAAGCCACCTGAAGAAAACCATTCAGACTCAGAAGCACATGCAAACTCCACACAGAAAAGCCTGAAATTGAACCCAAACTCAAACTCTGGATGAAGGCTGAATATTTAGCACTCTTGCCTCGTAGCAAGAACATCCCAGGTTTACTACCTGGGTTGGGGAAACTATTGTTTGAGGGCTTTGCATTCTCACCCAGTATCTGAGTGGGTTTCAGACCCTCTCAACCCAAAACAAGCCCAGTGGGCTGTAACCTTGTGTTGCAAGATGAATTCTCGCGGGATTTGCACAGGAATATCAATTCCTGTGCAAATTTCCTGTGCAAAATATCAATCTGGCTGTTGCCAGGTAAAGTGGGCTGAAACCTCCTGCTAATTTGCAACATTCTAAGTCAATAATCTGAAGATGAGTCCATGATCCCTGCACTGCAGTTGCTCCAAACACATTTCCTGAGGAAATGGTTGAAGAATGGGTAAAATGCAGAGGGCATCCTATAAAAAAGTAAAATAAAGCCTCTACAAGTACACAAAGTCTCTTGTCAACACAATTATGGCTCTGGTCCTACTATTCAATCTGTTCTTTTGTGCTGCATAGCTTCGATAAAAAAACTTTATAACCACCAGTGATGTAGCAATAAATCCCCTACAGAATTGACCCTATAATAGAAGATTTTAGGAGCATGGAGAGTGAAAGCCGTGGCGTTTTCACACCGTGCGGAAACAGAGCCCAGAGCTGGCCTGCTGAGTGTGCCGTAAAACCTCTCTTTTCACGAGTCAGGTGAGTTTACAAAGCGCAGAGTGGAGCATGGCAGGCACAGAGAAGGCTCCTGCAGCTAAGCACTATAACCTTTAATGTTCTCTGTTTCATTATGCGCACCAAAAAGTCCCACGTTAATGACTCGTAAACTCTCTCTCAAAAAGCTCTTTGCTCCAGGCTCGAAGTGCAATGTCATCCTGCTGGCGAAGTCATAAGATACAAGTTCAACACCTGACAGCAATTTGCCCACACACACATCCAGCGCTCAGAGCCATAAACACAGCCAAATATAGCTGCTCAGATATCATCTTCAAGTTCCTCGAAGACTTTGGTATTCAATGTTTCACAGCTTCTTCTTCTCTGCTCCATGCTCTCATGTTGCACTGCCAGTCTTTATGTTTACTCTGCAAGCCTTAAATCCTGCTGCAGATGCCATATGGAGAGCGTTCTTTAAACAATGTTGACAATGTGTTTGAAGAACAATAGTTTCCATCAACCTCAACATAAACGGGACACATTTTGGTCTGCCACTCCACGGCTGCAGCAGACGCACGGATGAGTAGAAATACTGTTTACAAATGAAATACAGACCATATGTCAGCATC
>JAADKR020000004.1:3600449-3619285 GCA_011763505.2 Lythrypnus dalli
CTACAAGATTTTCTTAAAAGTGGCTGCTGTGTGTGAAACAGTGAATGGTCATCTTTGCAAAAGAGAAGATGCTACAGATCCAGGGATTTTCATTAAGAAACTGTGAACAAGAATCACTGGACTTTTCAGCACTAAATATCCTTGATACTATAAGTTATTCATAACTAATAGTTAATGTAAGCACCACACACATATAGCGATCATTGTGTGCATTACAAATACTGTATGTTTCATCAGTTATTATGGTGTTTGCTACCACATTAAGTACAGAATGAGTTAATAACACAGTTGTTGTTGTTGTTGTTGTGATTGTGATGTTGTGCAGGCCGTACGTGGAGCTGGTGAACATCCTGCTGAGCTGTGGGGAGGAGGTGAAGGAGGCGCTGACCCGGAGCGTCCGGCTGCAGTGTGAGCAGAACTGGGGCGCCCTCTGCGACAGCCTCAGCCTGTGCTCGTCCATGCCCCCCTCCCCTCCCGGGGCGCCCCCCGAGCAGCGCCGTCCCCCCGTCCCGCCCCACCCCGAGCCCGAGAACCCCAAGCCCCCCCGGCAGGGCGAGAAGGAGAAGCCCAGCAAAGTGGGGTTCAGCGCTCACCCCCGCAACCGCAGCCAGGGCCCGCGGCGCCACAGCCCGGAGGCGGGGCTAGTGGCCGAGCAGGAGGACGCCGAGGCCACCGACATCAGGAGGTGAAAACGAAAAGAACTTCTGTTGAAAAATTAACAACACTTATTAACACGTTTATACACACACGACAAGACACAGCAACAGCAAACACACAAAGACTGAGCAGAAGGAAGCCCGACTTTTCCTGTTCCTATTCCGCCCTCTCCAGTCATTCCAGCTCCACTCGGTAAACTTGCAGGGTAATTGTGGTGTAGCGGTTATGCCAGACTATAGGCCACGGTTTTTATTAAAAGATAATTGTTAATAGCATGATTATTTCTAACTATTTTGGCTCTAATATAGCGTTTCTCAAATCGTACTTATTGTAAGATTTGATTATATTTGTATTATTTATTTTATTCTTTATGCGATGTTTAAAATATCAAAATGTACATAGGAAAATCTATATTTATATCAACATGTATAAATATAGTAACAATATGCAATTCTGATATTTGACATAAAATACGGCGTGCTGTCTGTCGTCTCCTCACAGTATTGCACCCATCACACATTGGTGTGTACGTAATGTACACAAAGAGATTTCAAAGTGGGAATGTGTATTCTAGTTACTTGATAATAATGACAAATCTTACAGGTTTTAGGTCCAGTACTGGCACATAAGAAATGTAGTGCATGATGGCTTTGACGCCAAAAAACTTTCAGTAAAGTGAAAGTCCACTCTAAAGATGGTGCATTTAATACTATGAATAAGGATTTGGCTTAAAAAATAAAAGGGAGGTTATTGGCTCGACAAAACTCTGTTGTGAATTATTATTGTTGGATAGAGGATAAGTATTGCATTAATCCCATTCACTTTAAACAGAGCCTCAGCAAGAGCCGAGTCTATCCAAAAACCCAATTGGTCTTTTAAAGATAGTATTACTTTTAGTGGATTCATGCATCAGCTCTCTTTAAAATAGCACAAGACTTGACACTCAGCTCTAAATCGACGTGCCTAAAACCTGTTATTGTCCGCAGTGACCGCCTCTCTGTGAATGGACGATACTGTGTTATGAGAAGGTTTTAAAGCTGTTTAACCATTGTAAAGCTATTTTTTCATTAATGTTGAGCCACAAAAGTCTTAGATGTTGCACTTTGATGATTGTCAGCTGTGTTGAACTGCTGCAGGTTTAAATATTATACTAGAGACCGCCTCTAAGCACAATTTCACACAATCTTCTTATCTCTCAGTTCACGCCCCTGACTTGCCTTTAAAGCGATCAGAAAAGAGGCTCGACACAGTCTCTTTTTCCTTTTTGGTTACTTGCGTCAGTCGAGAAGAGACACTGCAAGCACCCAGGAATTGGGTTAAGTCCACACTTGGCGCTCGGCTGCTGTTATTCTAAATGTTATATTTACAGAGGCCACTAGAGAATTCCTCTGGGCCCAAGCCAAGAGCCTGCAGCGCCAAACTCAGGGGAGAGCTGCGAGATGTTTCTAGTGACAATTTAAACCTTGTTGGACCCCTTTAGCCCCGGATTTTTTCATCATTTCAGGCCAGTCACATACTTTAGCTGTGAAGTGTCTGAACACCATCTAGAAAGCTGAAAAGTCTCTTCTCTTCTTTATTTTTTATGGTAAATGTTTATTTTCTTGGTTTACAGTGGAATGTTATTGGGACATTTGCGTTCGATGTCAAGAGTATCATAAGCTCAGAGGGGTGCAATCATCAGTGAGGCTTTTTGTTTTGTCTATTTTTTATTTTATTTTTATTCTTTTGTGGAAGCTGGGATTCTTGTGAGTTCCCAGCATAAGACATAAGCTAATCCTAATGAGAATGTACTGTATGTATGTAAAGTCTATTTGTCATTGATATGGCTTTTTTTGTAATAATGTAGTGGCTTGAATGGCTTTTCTCTATGTTTTCGGAGGACAATAAACTAACGCTCCCTCTCATTGTTACTGTTCCATCATCACGACATACACTATAGCTCTGTTGGGTTTAGAGCTCACCTGTAAGACATTGGGCATCCTGTAGGTTCCTTACTGATGTCATCTTGTTACCATTAAAATATTTTTGTCTCTATTTTGTCTAATGGTTTTTGTCTGTATTAGTCCTTCCTTAATTTTTGAGATTTATCTTTTTTCGAGTCAAATACCTGCCTAAATTATTAAGCATGTATATCTGTGTTTCTAAAAAGCATTAAAGTTATGGCTGCAAATTGATGAAAAAGTGTAGGGGAAAAAAAGAAAATTTCTAAGATTTAAGGTAAGTAGCCACATCCCTGTACTCTTTATAATTGGCCTGTTTTTGTCCTTTGGCGTGTCTTTATTGTCCCCTTGTCTGTGCTGCAGGTCTCCAGGGCTCAGCTTATACAGAGACAGTGAAACGTCTCAGGTGAACACAGGTCAGAGACACCCAGGTCTCAGCTGACGACTGACTGACAGTGAAATATGGTGCTGTGTGTGTAAAGTTTCAAGGACTGGAAATATCGCCGTATTCAAGGCCTTACGTCATGAGGCGTGAGGCTTGGGATCACTTTTTATGAGCTGACCTGACTGAGTGCATGTGGCTTCACTATTTAAACCAGGGCTGTCCAACCTGTGGCCAGGGGACCCCGGGCGGCCATCGGACTCATGCCTGTCTGCTGAGTGAGTATTGACCAGTGTCTGGACCACAATTTGTATATGGTTCAATATACAACTGTAAATATTAGTAGTAGTAGTAGTAGTAATAATTATAATAAAAATGTTTTTTATTATTACTACTATTAATAACAATACTATTATTAGTAGTAGTAATGTTAATGTTACTATTAATAATAATGAAATTATTAATATTAATATTAGTTATTGATCTGGTGATGTTGGGTGTTTGGCCCGAAAGGTTTGGGAACCACTGCTTCTCTTGTATTTGTAGTAACGCGGAGCAGCCACGAGGTGGTGACATTTCTCTATTAAACCCTGAACTCTGAGGCTGTGGAGGCACGTGACGAGGCTCCAGTGTTTTCATAAAATTGTGTTCAGTTTTACTTTGGGTTTAAATGTCACTGTTTCTCCAGGAAACATAAAGATCCATTGATCGGATTGATTTTTCAGATGTATTCAGTTGCCTTATTGCCTTGTTTGCATTTGACTGCTAACCAGTCACCAAAGAAGATAATGCACACTGAAATTGAGCTTGCAAAATATTGTTTTAGGTTACTTTTTAATCCTTCGCTGTAGAAACCAGAGGAAAAACATATTTTGTGTCAATATTTTGACCTTCATTTGACATGAAAGAGGAGTCCATTACCAGAGCCGTGGGAACATATTTCCCTTATGGGCCGCTGAGAGACTAGTGTGTCCACAAAAACCCCTTTTCTGTGCTTGTTTCATGTTTGCTTATATTGATGATATTGACTTTTTAGGCCAAAAAAAACCCTTGATATTCGTGCATATATGACCTTTTAGTGACCCTGGGGCTATGGGTGGGTAGTATGGCACCTTTACTTTCTATCACAATTGTCTCTATGATTTTATTTCTAAGGTTTCAGGTCTAATTTCCCATGGAGAGGGCACGTCACCAGAGAAGACAGTTGAACCTGGAGCGTCATAAAGGCCACTGTGAAGGAAGGTAAAGACGCAATGCTAACCACCCATAGCCCCTGAGTCACTATAAAATCAAATAAGCCCTATTATCAAGGTTCTATTTTTGCCTAAAACCTTCTATACCGCTAATTTATTGTCCTTGTAGGAAAATGTATTTGTAGAGAGTAAAACACAACATAAATATGAAGACCCATATAATGTGCATTTGCATTGTCAGAGAAAGCTTCAAACACATCAAATACATTCTCTTTATTATCGAGACTACATCATAAGCGCATCATTACGTCAGTGTCCATTCTTGTCCTGGCTGCTCACTCCTGTCTGATAAACTGTCGCCTGTCACACTTGGGTGGCCACAGCAATCCACGAATCAGAGAAAGGGGATGACCTCTTGACCAAACAATGGACATCTGGCCGGACCTGAAATCTCTGAGCTTACAAACGGTCGGCATGGCAACGGGGCTTTATCAACACGGAGGCAGGAGGCAGCAGTTTCCAAAAGGGGAAGCGAGAACAGAGAAACCCGAGCTGGCCCTCCACGGATGCTCTGTCTTCCACCGAACTAATGAATTAATGACCGGCCGCTGAAGTTGCAGGATGAATGATTTAAGAGCTGTCCAAGGTGAGCCGAGCTGCACACAAGCAATGCACACTGGGAGGACACATGAGGTTCATTTGTGTGGGGCTTCTTCTGCTGCACACTCTGGTCATGCATCTTGTTAGTGTCTGAGGAGGCCCCATTTGTACAAGTTCTATTTGTGGAGGGGGATCTTGGCTATATCTATTGTTTTTATTACGTAAAATGTGAGCATTGTAGATCACTACCAACAATGTATGATCATATCACGAGGCCAGAAACAGAACCACACACTATGTTTCCCATTGCTCACAGGAAGAATCTTCTTAAAGTCAAAGAGGGCAAAGCATACCCACTTGTGACCACTTCAAGACCATCTCGAGCAGCAGTTTTTGATAAAGCCACCTCAAGCTAATTGAAATCAATTGCCAGATGTCACCTCTGAGCCAAAAAGAGAAAAATCTGCTTTATTTCTTGATCTGCAGTGGTTTCAGATCATTATGCTCATTCACATCCACACCCTTAAAATATCCTCGAGAGCATAAAGACTTCTTGACTTCAACCTCAGTATTGTGCTCTTTCCTTCAAATACTCAACTAGTAGCAACTGGCAGACGTAGCTGCATTTTACTTTCTAATGAGAAACAAGTAGCTCAGGACAGGGTTGTGTCTTGTTGAACCACCCCGACAGGCCCTGCAGCGCTCGAGAGTGGGGTGGAACTGCAGTGACACGACAGGATTCAGGCGATGGGTGGGTCTGCATGAGGGGGACGGAAAAGACTTGAGCATTTAATTGAAACCATGGTGAATTGAATATTTTGCTGTATTGCAGGCTTGTAGGTCAAGGCGCTTATTCCCCTTTGCTCTGAGGCTCACACTGCAAACTGTGCACTCTCTTTGTTCAGTGTTTTGCACATAGACATGACACAGCTCTTTTCTTGTGACTGGCACAAACAGGATACTGCTTTATATACTTTGTGGTTAGAACTAATGCAAAAACAAATGACAGAATCCTCCACACTTATTCACTTACTGCAAGTGAGAGTCTGGGACAGAAAAAGAACACAGTGTGGCGTGGGGTCAGATATCGTTACTTTCTTAGCTGGAGTCTTGCCACTGCACATCACAATGAATATTTAAAGAAAAAACACTGAATGCAGCTGTAAATGCATAGGATACAATGAAACAAACTACTTGAATTAAATGTGTGTCAGTTTTAGCCAAATTCCCATGTAGACAGTGAAACTAACCTCGTCGAATTAAATTAGGGTTATGGACTTTAGATCATAAATAGCTTCAAACCATGTCCTGCTATGCTGGCGAACAAAGCCAAGCCCACCTCGAGCTCTAAGTGATATGAATCACTCTTTCAGCAGGATTGTGGGCTGAAAATAGCAGCAGATTATTTTAATGAGATTGAGATGCTGTCACAGTATTATCTATCAATAAAATCACGTACAATGAGATGTGTCATAATACTAAAGCCTGTGCCACAGCAGACAGAGGTGAAAAAGCACATTTCTATGTTTAGTCATACCATCAGAACTAGGATATATTTGTCTCTAGCATTGACAATTTTATTTATTAGACTTTTTACTTATTATTCATTCAACATAATTATAGCATTTTAATCTCATTACAGAGGAAAATGCCCTTGTAGCCCTGCATTTAGCACTTTTTAGTGAGCTCAGTTATTTCCTCATAGCAGCCAGGGGGTCTTCTCATACCTGGCTTGGGCTAGTTTGTTGTTTTGCCTCAAGGTTTAAGAGGTTTTCAGTTGTTTGTGACATTTAACCATGTGTGCGTCACACATGCTTAGACATGACTTTCAGGTTAATGTGTGCGTGCAGGTGTTTTCTATACAGACCTTGTGAGCGTTTGCAAAGGTTTAAACTCATGTTGTCCAGGCCTTTATTAAGCATTTGTGATGTTATTATATGCTTTGAGCTGACCTAGAAGTCACATTGCTAAGCTGAAACCAAGCCATTATGCCACACCAATAGACCTATATAACAGCACAATCTTCTAATCATGTTATAATTGCCGGCCTTTACAGCCATCTCACATACTTCTTTTAATCATTAATTTACATTCCTCACAACTCCTCCTCTGAATTAAAAGGCGTCCTTATTTGGGAGGCGAGCGTCTTGAGAGCAAGTGCATTCATTGAGAAGTGAGCGAGGTGGGCGTGACGCACAAGCCGACTGACCAATCACACCGCAGACCTCAATCCGCGTGGGCCGGGCCTCGGAGGGAAATCCTGGCGCCGATTGGCCGACGGGAGATAGCAGGGGGCGGGGCTACGAGACGGAAGTGTGTCCCAACTGGACCAGCTGTCATCTAGAAGAGAGAGGGGAGACCATTAACACCGGCTGCTTAGGAAATGCAGAAAAGGGGAAGAAAAAGCCGTAATATGGAAACGTCAAAACGATAAGGTCATGACGCCAAACTGAAATACACGTATGTATGTCTAACGGCCGGGGAGCGTGCGTCAGGCTGCGTGAAAAAAAGGAAAAAACGGATGGCAAACGGTTGGTTAGTGCAGTGTGACATTGAACATACAGGACGCGAAACAGACGAGGTCGTTTAAAGAGCCCTACACTGAACTTGTCGTGTTCTCCGTCTGCCTCTATCCTTCTCTTCGTGTTTGCAGGAGAGGAAACTCGAGCTAGCCCGAACGCAGCTAGCGAATTTATTGCATTTTTTTGACGTGCGGCTACATATGCTACGTCTCTGCGGCTTTACTGCTATTATGTTAGCGGCTAGCGGCTTGGGAAAGGGAACTACCCCAGATTCAGAAGCGACAGGGCACGTCATCGGCGTTTTGCTGCCTTCAAATGCTCGCGTATGAGGAGGTCACAGCTGGAAAAGGAGATACAAATCGGTAGGTGCAGTCTCTGAGCACAGCGTGTACCCTTTTTACGTGCAAATGTAATGCGCAGATGATAATTGTGCGTTGCTCTGTGCATGACTAATAGGGCACATGGAAAGGTGGCGAAGCAGCTGTTAGCTTGGTTGCTTCTTGCTGCTAGCTGCCTATAAACGACCTTTGGAGACGAGCAGGTTTTGGCCAGGACAAGCCGCTAGCTCCATGGCTGTTTGGTTTGGGGCAGGATGTTTTTTTCCGTGGTTGTCTGGCCCTGCACGGTGAGCAGTGTTGTATTTCATCCAGGCCTCCCATGGCTTGGCGAGTCAATGATTTAATCTCACTGATTGCATCACAAGACCAAGGGAGGGTGCAGCCCAGGCGCATTACTGCATTTGACTGGGACTTGTGTGCGTTTTTTTGGTGTTTAAATGGCCAGACCAAGTTGAGCTGTCACTGCACTATGTTGACTGTCACTTCCAGCTGCTGATCACGTTTTCATCCTTTTTGTGCATGCAGGAAAAGGAGGTGAAAGCCAAAAACTCTCTTGGGAGATTTACTGGTCGTCCTAAATGGGGGACTACGGGTTTGGAGTCCTTGTGAAGAACGGCAGTGGTAACAAATCTGGTTTTCCCGTAAGGATCCCGCCTCACCTTCAACCCCAGAACCCTCACCACCCTTCGAACCCCCCGAGTCCCCCTTCCTTTGTAAATAACACCTGCTCCACCAATGGGGGCAGTGCCTGGCTGTTCCCTGCCGTAGCCCAGCACAGTAACATGCAAGATGAGATTCTGGAGTCCGACAAGTCCAAGCCCTTGGAGCTGCAGGACATTCAAGAGAAGTCTCAGAGTCAGGGTCAGCCCGGCAGCCCGCCTGGGCAGCAGGAGCCCAGCGTAGCCCTAGGGGAGCTAGAGGGAGCTCTGCCTGAGGAGGGTTCATTAGAGAAGGGGTCACTGGAGAGCAGCACAGGCAAGGAGAAGCTGAGGATGGACTCGCCAGTCTTAAGTGGATTCGACTACCAGGAGGGTTTGGGAATGGTCACAACCTGTGCACAGTCCACCTCTTCATCCTCCTCCCTCACCAGCTTCAATAACTGGTCCCCAGCTGTCCCATCCACCCAGTCACCTGTGGTTGGAGAGGACGTTGGAGGTTTCTTTGGTCCTCCCGGCTCTAATGCAAATGGCCCTCCGCTCCTCTTTCAAAACTTCTCGCATCACGGCGGTCCAAGCTTCGGTGCTGGTGGCAGTTTCTCCCAATTAGGACCCAACATCTCCCAACATCATCCCGCTCCTCCAACCCCACACCCCCAGCACTTCCACCCACACGGCCAGGGCGTCCCGCAGCAGCACAGGCGCTCTCCTGCCAGCCCCCACCCCCCTTCCTTCCCCCCTCACCCCCATCGCACCGGGGCGTTCACGCAGCTGCCACACCTCGCCCCGACTCAGAGCAAGCCTCCATCACCTTGGGGAAGTTACCAGAGCCCCTCCACCCCCACGTCCACCTCATGGAGCCCCGGTGGGTACGGAGGATGGGGCGGTACTCAGGGGGTCCGGGAGTATCGCCGAGGTGTCACCGGAGGAATGACAGGCCTTAACTCCATCTCTCCACTGAAGAAGTCCTTTAATAATAGCCAGGTATGACGACTGACACTGTGTTTGTATGTGCAGATGGATACATTTCAGTCACATGGCTTTTTTCTGCTATAGATGCCATTTTGCTGTATGTAGGCTGATATATTGTAACTATATTCATTTTCTACATTCCCTATTTTTATATAGCCTTAAGTATTTTAAGAACTACAAACCATTATCAGTGTGCAGGCTTTTATTGAAAATCACATTGCTGGCTCAAAAACAAGAATACTAAGATATGGAAAAACCCTGTTTGTAGGTTCCGTCTCAGAAATTCCCCAGAAATAACTCCGGCTTCGGTCACAAGGGCTGGGTGGAGGACAGCATGAATCGCAGCGACAACATCTATCCTTTTCAGGTGGGTACATTTGTCTGCTGCTAATCTAGCTACTATTCCACACAAAACTGATTGCTGTTTGCTTTCCACATGGCAATTTCAAAAGAAGTACTTTGTCTATTCTCATGCAGCGATCCTCTTTTAACACGCTTATCTGTATCCAATCCCTGTAATGAGCCACTGAGGAAAATGGGGTGACAGTGGAGCTGCCTAAAAGAAAGGAGTGAATTGTATTGAGAGTATTCATGTCTAAGAGCCTTATCTCGATCGTTTGGTTAAAGAAAAAGCCCTGTCATCAGCGCCGATCACATGATTTTCCTCTTGTCTGGATTTAGATTTGTGCTTTAAGTGGAGTGTAAGAGCCATGTTAACTGGTTAAATTAAAAAAATGATTTTTTTTGACCAGATTTGGACTATTTTGTGTTAAATTGTACTAGATTTGAAATTATTTTATTTTTGTCAAAATATTGATCTGTGTATTAATAAAATGCAATGCAACCATTTATTTTTAGAACAATAAATAAATATTTTTGCCATCTTACCTTAGCTACTGGCAATGATGAAGTGCAGGGTTTTTCATAATATTGCTGTCCTCCATTTTGTTTTTTGAGGACTTTGTGTAGTTTTTATCCTTATGAAAAACCGTGCCATTGCACTTCTTGTCTTGATGCTGTAAGCAGGAGACTAATTGTTGTCTTTGCTGCTCTTTTTGCAGGAGCGCACACGGCCCTTTGATGGTTTCAGTATGCAATCTCTGGAGAACTCCCTGATTGACATTATGAGGGCTGAGCAGGATTCCTTGAAAGGTTAGTTCCCACACCAACAATGGTGAGCTGGAGATGAGCTTACTCATACTTTACTTGCTTGTACATAAATAGAGGCATTTTCAGACTTTTGATTTACAACAAGCATTATTTATGGTGGTAAGGAATTAATTGGTGTCTAGTGTATGCATAGGATTTAGCGTGCATTTCAGGTGACCGGATTATTGTTTACTTTGTGACTAAAGGTGTTGAAATGTGAGAACTGTGTCAGTACTGGAATGACAAGACCTACTGCACACACATTGCATTTTTACTTGTATATACAATGCCGAGCCAAAAAAGGTCACTGGATTTGTATGATGTGGGGGTTAATGCAGTTGGTCAGGTCTAGGTTCAACAAAATTATTCGATCAAAGATCGATTATGATCACATCACAGTGCTCCAAAGTAAAACATGAACAGCGTATTGACACGTGCAGGGCCATGTGCTCGTTAAGTCTTAAGTTTCTGGTTTTGCTTTCCTAAAATTTTCCAAACTCACAAAGTGCAGGCTTTTGATTTGAGGTTTGTGCTGTGAGCTGTTCCTAGACACCTTTATCCTTTTATATATTGAAAACAATGTGACATTATTGAAGCTTATTGCAACAATGTCAGAGTGAACTTGTGTCATAATCCAAGTTAAAAGCAGCCCAAACAAAGTCCTTGAATGTGTGTACGATCTTTTTTTTAGGGTGCCTTTTGGCCATTCAGCTTTTGAGTTGTTGTTGAAGCTTGCAAATGAATTACTTTGTTGTCTTTCCTTGAAAATCTGTCCATATGCATCGCAGGACATCTTTGGAAACATGTATACAATTTTTGATTAGAACATTTTGGGGCTGCTCTCTCTATTATTGCTTTTTGATGACACTGTGCACTCAGGCCTTTTGTGTTTTTTCTCATGTAGGTCGCTACAGCTTCTCTCACCAGGGCGGAGATGGACCTCTACCTATGAATGGTATGTGCCAAGCCTACAGAAGCACACTGGCTTTGTAGCATTTATATGGGTCTAAAACAAATGAGGAACAATTGTGGCTTCACGTTACAGTCTGTTATTCTTTGACTAAAATGGCAGCCTCAATAGTGTTAGTGTGACTTTACACTGTCTGTGCTTCAATAGTGTTTTGTTGTTTTACATGCAGCAAGAAATTATGGCAGACGACGAGGTAAAAACTGTTTGTGTGTTGACTGGTATCTGCTGAAATGAAATTACACCAGCTTCTGTGTGTGATTTTGTGTGATTGTAATCTGTCAGTAATTGTCTTCAATGTTGAAGGTTTAATTCTAGGTTGCTTGTTTGGAGCTCTATTACAAAGTGTGTCATGTTATTGTCTAAATGTGAAATTTGGCCTGTTTTCCCTTTATGCGTATTATTAATGACTCACAATAATCATTATTATTGATGACTCATAATAATCATTGTAATAAACTGCAGTCCTTGTGTGACCTCTGATAAACAGCAGTTCAGTCAATCATATTTCTTGTGGCAGGCCATTCTTCACTGTTCCCGATGGAGGATGAGCGCTCTTTCGGAGAGGACGAGTCCGGAGACCAGGGACTTGGTGGACTGGGATCAGCCCACTGTTTTCCACATCTCAATGGAGAACGAGTGGAACGATATTCTCGCAAGGTGTTTGTGGGAGGCCTGCCTCCAGACATAGATGAAGGTAAAGAGGGCCCCGTAGATATTGTCCTTTTGGATAAGAAAAGCATATATTTATTTAAAAAGGATTAAATGTAGTGACATTATATTCACTGAGTGAGTGACTTGGCTTCTTTCCAGATGAAATCACTGCCAGTTTCCGACGATTTGGTCATTTATTTGTCGACTGGCCTCACAAGGCAGAAAGCAAATCCTATTTTCCACCGAAAGGTGAGCTCCATAGAAAATAATATTGTGCACATTGGTGTTGAATTCAATGAATAATGAGTTTAGTTAAATGTCACACAAACCATGTTGTTCTCTTTGAAGGATATGCATTCCTGCTTTTCCAAGACGAGAGCTCAGTTCAGGCTCTGATTGACGCTTGTATTCAGGAGGATGGCAAACTTTATCTGTGCGTTTCCAGCCCAACCATCAAAGACAAGCCTGTGAGTTTGTGTATATTTGTTAAATATTGCTGAATCTAAACCATTATTAAACAAAACATTCCTTTTCTGTACCACAGGTTCAGATTAGGCCCTGGAACCTCAACGACAGTGACTTTGTCATGGACGGCTCCCAACCTTTAGATCCAAGGAAGACTATATTTGTTGGAGGCGTACCTCGTCCATTACGTGCAGGTTTGTCACAGAACATAGGCACGTTTTTTGGCAGGATTTAACCTGGTCTGTAATGATGATTTTCTCTTCTAGTGGAGTTGGCCATGATCATGGACCGTCTGTATGGGGGAGTATGCTATGCTGGGATTGACACAGACCCTGAACTGAAATATCCAAAAGGGGCGGGGCGAGTGGCCTTCTCCAATCAGCAGAGCTACATAGCAGCCATTAGTGCCCGATTTGTTCAACTGCAGCATGGGGAGATAGATAAACGGGTGAGTTTGTTTAAATTCTATAAATACAATAAACATCAAACTGAGTGTTTCCATCTTGATCAAAAAATCGCCTCAAAATTGCCTTTATTTGCCAATCGTGTTTTCGACGCTGATCGCTTTACTTGGCAAGCTCAGTTGCTACCAGTAAATGTATAAATATTGTTATGATACTTCTGAGCTTCAGGCTATTTATGTATTCATGCAACATCCTTAAAGATCTAAAGAGGAACAAATTAGCCTTCGCAGACAACATGTGACCAAACACGATGAGTAAAGCACACATAAGCAAGACAAGGTGAGTAGCCTACTTTTACTTTTGCGCTCACCCAAACCTTAAATGCTGGCAAAGTTGGAACAGCAGCTTCTCGCCTCGACTGTTCAGACATAAGTGCCTGCTCTGCTGTATCAAGAGTAGGGAAATGATAAGATGTATGAGGAAAATGACCTAAACTAACCTGTTACTGCATTGAAACTAGTACTAGTTTACTTTGGCTTGCAAAACTATTAAACTAGCAATTACTATACAATGTATGGATCAGCAAATATTATTTATAAATTAAGAATTGCCTCTGGACTGGGTTCAAACTTGAGGGAGCCGGATGTGGCCCACGGGCCACATGTTTGGCATCCTTACGCAGCACTTTTTGCCTCTGACTACTTGCTGTGAGCTGCAGAATAATCCTGGGCCTAAATGATGCCTCTTTAACACATGGCTGCCTTCTGCTGTAGGTGGAAGTGAAGCCATATGTCCTGGATGACCAGCTGTGTGACGAGTGCCAAGGCACTCGCTGTGGGGGGAAGTTTGCTCCGTTCTTCTGCGCCAACGTGACTTGTCTGCAGTATTACTGCGAGTACTGCTGGGCCGCGATCCACTCTCGGGCCGGGCGAGAGTTTCACAAGCCGCTGGTGAAGGAAGGAGGCGACCGGCCCCGACACATCTCCTTCCGCTGGAACTGAGGCGAGCGGGACGGGACGGGAGGGGCATGATGCAGAAGGGGAGGATAAGAATAGGGTACGGCTACGATCTGAAAAAAATGCACTTTCTTTTAAGTTAAGAATACTTAATTTATTTGTTTTATTATTTTCATTTTAATTGGGCCTTCTAAAAGAAGAAATGTTAAATAAGTGAGAGAAAATCCATTTATGTTTGGATGTTTAATGTGCATGGGCATATTACTACAGAGGGTTTGGATTGAGATGTTTTCTGACTTGACTTTTCTTTTAATGTTAGCTGGCAAAGCTGCTTACATTTGTTGTCAAGAGAAACATGAATTTATTTAGGGTTCATCATACCTGAAAACAGAAACTAACAAGTTGAGTTGAAGAAGGGGCATTTTGCGTTTTGCTTGTAGGAAAGAAAACAACTGTACCATTTACCAAAGGTTGAAGTGTAAAAGATTTGTAAAAGAAGAGTTGGAGCAGCATTTAAAATGGCCGAAGGGTTGAGTTTATAAGCAGCCTTTTGTATCACATCTGGCCACATCACTAAATTCTCCCCTCAGTCTGGCACACATTTAAGATGCTGGCTTAGTGCTTTTAGGTCTTGGTTCAAATAGACACTTTGTAACACGAAAGGGCAAACCAAAGATTGGCCTAAAACACGGACGAAAGCAGATCTGAGGTTGTTGGGACAATATGTGGCCTCTTGTCATTGTGTAGGACTGCTGAAATTTTTTTGGGAGTTTTGGTTTATAAATTTCAGCTAAAATCGATACAGCCCTCAGGGTTCAGGTATTGGCAGTAGTATTTGTTCACTTTATATTGTCAGGGATATTAGCACTGGAAGCTAACATGCTAATGTAGTACAAACTAATGGGAATGCACAGTCCAGTTTCCCTGAGCTGTCCTCATGGTGCATCACTGCACGCTCTACCAGACTGGAGCTTCTATCACAAGTGTTGTCGGTGGAATTGGTAGTAGGTAGAATTTGCTGTCACAGAGATAAAGATATTATTTTATACATGGCCTGCTGATTTTTGTACAGTGTTTTATAGCTGATTATTTTGTCATGAACATATATACATTTATTATGCACTACTTTTCTAAATATTTTTTTCAATAGTCATTTTAGGCACATTTTTCACAGATGGGAGAACTCCTTTTGCAATACCTCATTTTTTTCACTTGATGAAAAATAATTTTGTACCTTTGTTACAAAGAGATCTGCATTTATGGTAAACTTAATTTTAAAAAAAAGAAAAATGAATGATATTAATATAATTTTCAATTAGCTTTTATATATTTAAGTGCTGATAATTCTGAAACATGTCTGGTGCATTGGTGTGATTCTGTAGAATTAAAAAAGGCTGCTCTTAGCCAGTTATATGTGGATTTTCCTCTGTCCTAATGAACAGGATCCTATGGCATGACAAGACCTTTGTAAACTGGTTTTGATAGTCTTGAAAATATATTCTGATATTTGCTCCTTGGTGTAGTTTATGAGGTTATCTGTAGGGTAAATGTTTTGGCTTTGGTCAATGTGAATCCCTTAAATCACCGGAGTGAGTATCGGCTGTTTGAATATTTAGATCCTCTTTCTGGGACTGCCTGTAAGTTCTACTTATTCTTGGCATGCATAACTTAATACAGAAATAACATGGCTAGTGTTAATGCAGGACCTAATGTAAATTAATGCACTAGATCTCCTTTTCCTTACCGACTTTGGTTTCTGTAACTCTTTGAGATCTCTTGTAGCCTCTCTTTACATGATGGAGTCTGCCTTCCTCACACAGACATGATGTTTATGCAATCTACACCGTAACAACACTTTGGATGCGTTTTGTATTGTAATATAGAGGACACTCAATAGGACGTAGGCGAGGAGACACTTGACCCCTTTGTGATGTGGCATGCTTTGGGACATAACCTGAATGTGATTTAATGTTGCAAGTTATAACTTTGAGCCATTATGTGCAATACTTATTCTTTCCAGATACAAGTCTCTGCAGTGTATGTCATTTAATCCCTATAAACCATGCAGTCATTTACACATTTGTTTCCTATTGTTCATACTGATGTCTGCAAGAAAAGAAACTAATTTATACCTAAATTTATTTTTAAACATTAGTTTTGTGCTTATTTACTTATTTTGCTACTACCATGCTACTGTGATTGAAAACATTGTACATACTAGGTCGATAATGTATTTAGCGTTTGCTATATTTTCAATTGAAATGTATAACTATCATTTTGATGAGATTTTGTTATATTTTTGGGGTGATGTGTTTAACTTGTTGATGTGTCTAGTTTTTCTAATTGCTGTATTGTGCTCAATGTTTTCAGATGAAAAAAAATTATGTCTGTTAGTATTACTTGATTGCAAAATTTCAATAGTTTTTAATTATATGCTGGGAAGGTTCTATTTATTAACTTTTTTTTTTTACCTGAAATAATTTTGAGTTTTTTTCAGTCATTTCACATTTATACGCAAGTTTAAATTTTTATATTTTCTTCCTAATTAATTTCTGCGAAAATACAAGACGTCAGTTTTTATAGTTGGTTTGTAGTATTGAAGTAAAACAAAGATCTAATGTCATTTATTCATTTGCTGCCAACTGTTTGTAACTGTATGCATACATTTGAAGTATTTGTAATGTGAGATGTTGAACGAATAAAACAGCTGTGAGGAAGAAGTACTGTTGCACTATCAATATATTTTTGCATTTTAATTTTACATGTGAAATGCGTTCCTGCTGGCTACGAATGTACAATATGACAAACCATTTCAATATGGACTGGAACACTGCTCTGTATTGAACAAGAACCTAATCCCAAAGCAAAAAATGGTAATTTATAACCATTTACATTAATTTGTGTTGAACTGTACCACATTAGCTATTCAGTAGTGCAGTCAAAACCCAGAAGCTGCCACTAGAGGGAGCAAGTCTTCTGATCCACACATGGTATATTACACAGATCCACCTCACAAGTTGACACTACAAATGTGAGATCACTTGTATTCATTTAACTTTAGCATCAAAAGATCTACATTAAAATATTCAGCCCACTACCAAACCAATTCACCTGTAACTGGATCATAAACTATAGGCTCTATTTTATGTCGTATACAGTATATAGGAATTTTCAATAAGCAGTAATTTATTGTACTATGGATTAATTGTGGAAAGTCCTGTTCTTTATGGCCGATCTCTGTCCAAAGGGATGGCAGTGTTTCTACCATGTGTCCACATCACATTTTCGGCACATCTGGAGGGTTAGGCTGAATCAGGTCAGCGGTAGATTATTTATAGGACCAGACTTCAAGCCTCACTGGGCTCTTGGCCTACTGAAAGTAAAGCACTCAGCCACACACACACATACCTACTGAAGTTACTTTGTTACACTTTTTCTTTCAGAATACTGTGAGAATTATAACTATTAGTACTTATTTGTATTAGATTTATTTGAGAAAGTATTCACATCTAGCAGTGATGGGATAAAATGTATTGCTCTTTACAGGGATGTGAGTCTGATCTTGATCTTCTGCTCCAAGGGAGACTTCTGTACTCTGTATATACAGTATATACAGACAGTTTCTACTGGTTCGAACCCCTGCTCCCCCATATTCATACTATTGTCGTGTCCTTGGGCAAGACACTTCACCCACTTTGCCTCCAGTGTCTGCGTACACTGGTGTATTCTGAGAGTGCAAAAGGGTGAGTGGTTCCATGATAGCGCGGAGTGCCCACTAGTTGGAAAAGCACTATATAAAGACCAAAACCATTAGTGCAAAAAGCTTTCACTTGTGTTGCTGCTGTTGTTGCACTGATTCTTGAGTTTATGCAGGGAAATTGCGTATACAATTGAAAAAAGTGGTGCAGATGGTAGAGCTTGTAACTGGAAGTTTGGCAGTTCAAACCCCGCTTCCCCATGAAAAAACATCAAAATAAAATCAAACATAAAAAAAAACAAAAAAACATTTAGTATCAGTGCATTTGTTTGAAGTTACCCTAAAGATACAACCCCAAAAATATATTAATTTGAGTGAAATATTTGAGAAACAAAATGTGAAACCTCAGCTTAGCCCTGTGGGAGGGGCACACGGGTCATCAGGTCAGTGACGGGGTCAAAGGGTCAAGCCCATACTCATCAGCTCCTTCTAGGAAATCCATAGATTAAAACAACCCCAGCTTAAAGGATGCCTCTGAAGAGGTCCGTGTGTCGGCCACGGTTCGACTCTCAGCTCAGCCACAGTCAGAGGGAGGAAAATATAAGCTGTTCCCCGGTGTCTCTGAGCCAAACTCCGGCTTCCAAACTGAGACGTGGAGTCAAGCAGCAGCGGCCTAGCATTAGCACTAGCATTAGCACAAAGACAGGGCTAATGCTAACAGTCAAATTTCCCCCCAAAAATGGAAACAAATCACCGGGTAAGAGGTCCAAATCTGCGGTACCACGATGGGGTGTAGAACCGAAAGCTCACCAGAAGAAAGCCAACACTGTCAACCAAGGAGAAGAATCACAAAGTAAAGTTTTTAATGTAGCTAATTTTATCTCTGCTGGCTAGTGCTAACACACACCTGTATGATCGAATTATCGCATTGTTGTTAATTTTCACTGTTTTATTGCCGTGGAATCAGTGTTGAACTTTACTAACCCCCAGTCATATAAAGTTTTGCTGATATATTTCTTTTTTAATAGTAGGTTGTGGTCCTGGTTCGGGTTCTGTTGGAGAGAAAGATGCCTATGTTTTCTCCCACGACAAACCAAAAAACGGGAGAGAAAAGGTGAGATTGTGATTGTTTTTGATCAAAAATAACCAAATCCAATTTTGTTAGGAAGTGGCTCCACTAAATTCCCTGCACAATGTTGACTGACTATGCCACAATATTTTAATAATTCACCTCCACAAGATCATCATTATAGATCAGCAGATTCAGCAGTCTTCAGTAAGGCA
>JAADKR020000004.1:5657058-5671708 GCA_011763505.2 Lythrypnus dalli
CTATGGAACTTTTTAGACAAAAAACCCTTGATATTTGTGCATATTTGACCTTTTATCGACTCAGGGGCTATGGGTGGTTAGTATGGCACCATTGCTTTCCACCACATTGGTCTTTATGAATTGATTTTTTAGGTTTCTGGTTAATGTTCCCATAGAGAGGGTACTTCAAAAGAGAAGACAATTGATGACAATTGATGGAGCATCATAAAGGCCACTGTGATGGAAAGTAAAGATGATATGTTCACCACCCATAACCTCTGTGTCACTAAAAGATCAAAAAGCACTAATATATGGTTTTGTTTGTTTGTTTGTTTTGTTCGCCTGAAAACTACACAGTGTACCTTTAAGCATTAGCCTCCAAATACGTTCTAATAAGGACATGGGGTTGAATCTGCAGCGTCTACTACATTTCCCATGATCCTCCGCGCGGCTTTCACCTCCTCTTAGTTTTTGCATCCGGGTCTTTGCTTCCTTTTCCTCTGTGCCCTGGTGCTATGAGGACCTAGGTCTTTCGGACAGGAGTGAAATCCAACCCCATCCTCGCTCTTGGCACGACCGACCCGCATCAGAATGACGGAGCAGATGACCGTGAGGGGCACCCTGAAGGGACACGGCGGATGGGTGACCCAGATCGCCACGACGCCGCAGTATCCCGACATGATCCTGTCGGCGTCCCGAGGTGAGGCTGCCCCGCCGGTGCGCCACGTTCAGGAGCCGTGGCCGGGGTTCTGTCCTCCGTAAAGGCGGCCGGGTGAACGGAACGGGTCTAAAAACACGTGTCACTCATGCTAAGTGTCTATAAAGAATAAAAATGTGTCCTTTAGTTGCTAGTTTCATTAGAACAGTGCTACAGACAGACCGGCTAGCATCCCGGGCTAGCTAGCTCAACCTGCTAATATAAACAGACTGACACGTTTCACAAGTGCTAACAAGTATCAAAATCCTGCGCATGAGTTTTAATGGAGGGCATTTGTATGAAGGACTTGTGGACCACTCTGTGTAAGTCTGTCCAGATGTGTTCACTGAACCCAGAGTCTAATGGAGACCTTTGTGTTTCAGACAAGTCCGTCATCATGTGGAAGCTGACCCGCGATGAGACGAACTACGGTGTCCCCCAGAGGTCCCTGAAGGGACACTCTCACTTTGTCAGTGATGTAGTCATCTCCTCTGACGGACAGTTCGCTCTGTCTGGAGCTTGGGACTCCACTCTGCGCCTGTGGGACCTCACCACGTAAGGGTTTCTGAGATAAAGCACTTTACATGGACATGTCTCTCCCTGTGAGATCTATCAAACATATTAATGGGACAGAAAAATGAGTCTTCTCACACATGTGGCATAGACTAGTGCAGCTGAGACTGACATACGAGTTTGAAGTTTATGATTTTGTGTTCTTCTAGTGGTGCCACTACTCGTAACTTTGTTGGCCATACGAAGGATGTTTTGAGCGTGGCTTTCTCTGCTGACAACCGCCAGATTGTGTCAGGCTCCAGGGACAAGACCATCAAGTTGTGGAACACCCTCGGTGTCTGCAAATACACCATTCAGGTGAGAAGAAATTACACTGCCAATATTAAAGTCCTGATAGCCAAAATGTATTTAATATTTATACTGAGGTATTTGGTTTCTGCAGGATGAAGGACACAGTGAGTGGGCGTCTTGTGTGCGTTTCTCCCCCAACAGCAGCAACCCCATCATTGTCTCTTGCGGCTGGGACAAAATGGTCAAAGTAAGTCTATATAGTTCTCGTTTTTTCTGGAAAATTGTGTTTCAAATTTAATGTAATTTGTTTTGTCTTTAGGTGTGGAACTTGGCCAACTGCAAACTGAAGACCAACCACATTGGTCACTCTGGCTACCTGAACACAGTGACCGTCTCCCCTGACGGCTCTCTGTGCGCTTCTGGTGGAAAGGTAAATTAAATCCTGAAATATTTGAATTTAATCAACAGTTCATGTGATAGTTTTATGAGCAGGCTTCTACTGTGATGGATTTCACAAATGGCTGTATGTATGATGAAAACAGAGGCTGTTTCTGAGTGATACCTGCTAGAACTCCAGAGCATGTGCTGCCTTGTGTTCCACTTATATTAAATGTATTGCTCTTCTCTGTTCAGGACGGACAGGCAATGTTGTGGGATCTGAACGAGGGCAAGCACTTGTACACCCTGGACAGTGGTGACCAGATCAATGCTCTCTGCTTCAGCCCCAACCGCTACTGGCTGTGCGCAGCCACAGGCCCCAGCATCAAGATCTGGGTAAGAGCTCTTGCATTACTTGTGTATTGTACTGTATCAATAAATTCAAAGGCAAAGATGATAACTTCAATGCCATCTGTATTTTATGATGATAAAGAGGCTGTTTCTGAGCTTTTTGTTAGAACCGTCTTTATGTATTGTAGGATTTTGGAGTTTTGACTGTACTAAGATGTATTGTTTTTCCTAGGATCTGGAGGGCAAGATCATTGTGGATGAGCTGAGACAGGAAGTCATCAGCACAAACAGCAAAGCTGAACCTCCACAGTGCACCTCCCTGGCCTGGTCTGCTGATGGACAGGTACTTTTAGTGGGAGCTCTTTTTTATTTTATTTTTTTGATCATTTTTCCTGGTGATTATACCCATTCACTTTATGTTCTGATGTCTCTTGATGACAGTCCTGCAAATATGAGGGATTCTTATTCAAACTAATTGAATTAACAGGTTCACTTCAAACTGTTAACTGCTCATTCATGTTTTTGCAGACCCTGTTTGCTGGCTACACGGACAACCTGATTCGCGTGTGGCAGGTCACAATCGGGACACGATAAAGAGACTGTCAGGAAATTAAATAAAGCCTTGTTTAAAAAAACTGTACTGTATCGTTTACTGTGTAACCAAAAGTATACTGTGTTTCCTGTGTAGCCAGCATACGTTTAAATGACACAAACTGTTTTATTCTTTGAGAAATGGGATTTGATTGATGGCTATTGACATTACTGAACTATATGGTGTGTTCTTTTCACTTTTTATTTTGTCAGTCTTTGATTTCTCTTAAAATTATGTAGCTGTATCTAGCTTCCAAGATGCATGTGTGGTAGGTATGTAGATGGACGACCCTTGGTGTGTATATTTGTGGCCCATTTTTGGCTGTTCAGTAAATCTTATTTCATTTTTTTCTAGTTCATTTTGTGCAGAATTATAGCGTATGGGTTTAGTTGTTGCTCAAAACTTGTCCGTTCTGGCTTCCCGTAGCGGGCCCTTGTATCCTAGCAACGGCTGCAAAACGTAAACAGTCACGTAGATTTGAACCCATTGAAACCCGCTTTATGCTCGCGATTTCACGTGGGAAAATCTCAATTAAGACGAATATTAAGGGTTTACGAGATGGGGACCAGCAGAAATGGTCGTCTTTATGTGGACGTCACTTTAGCGATGATTAAACCAGACGCTATCCATAAAGCCGAGGAGATCGAGGACGTCATTATTCATTCTGGCTTTACTATTACTCAGGTTGGAACACTTCATATAATTTCAATTGGCTTTAAACTTCATACGATCCACTTCTGACTGCTGTAAACCCAACAGACCCGGAGGATACAGTTGAGTGTGGAGCAGTGCAGTGACCTTTATGCTGACCATTATGGAAAGCCGTACTTCTCCAGTCTGACCGCGCACATGAGCTCAGGCCCGGTCCAGGTCTACACTCTGGCCAGGGAAAACGCCATCTCCCACTGGAAGTCTGTCATGGGACCTGCCAGCATCACAAAGGCCAGAGAGACACAGCCTGGATGGTCAGTTTTTTTTTTCAGTAGTAAAACAACACTGTGGTCTTTTAAACAATGTTTTCCCTCCTCAGCATTAGAGCAAAATATGGAACATCTGACCTCCAGAATGCAGTCCATGGGAGTGAGTGTTTTGCTGCAGCAGAGAAGGAAATCCAGTTTCTCTTTCCAAACAGTAAGAGCGGATTGATTTGTTCTTTCAATTTAGCTGTGAAAATGCTATATGCCAAATACTTAAATGTCCTATCCCTGTTTTTTCATAAACAAAAGAGGAAGTAAGTAGATTATATTGTTAGTTATGGTCTTGGCTCATTTGTAACAGAGATAAATGTTGCACAACTTGCAGAGTAACTTTTCAGCAGTGTACCTTTAAGATCCTAGTGATATGATACATACCTTGATAGGGCTTTTCAATAGATCTTTCTCTCCTCAGCTGTGGTCGAGCCTCTTCCATCCAGGCCCAAAACAGACCAATACCTGCGCAGGCACTTGAACCCAGTTTTGTTGCTTGGACTGACTGAGTTGTGCAAGCAGAAGCCCATCGATCCCTGTGTAAGAGTCCACATTCTATTTAACATTATTTATTTCACTTTAACATGTATTTTTCTTCCAGATTTGGCTTGCAGATTGGCTTATGAGAAACAATCCAAATCAGCCTCTAATAGCGTTACAAATGGATGTGAAACAACAAACAACTGATTGTGTGTCATATAATGTTTCTTAATAAAAAATGCCTTTACTACTCAGATCAGTGTCGATGCAGTGGAAATTTCAACAAGTTGCTTGAAGCATGAGGTTTAACCGGTGCCCCACACCTTTATTTATGCTTAGAACAGGTATGTGCAAACCTTTTGACACAAGGACCACACTGGGATTATGAACTTGGCAGAAAGGAGACTGCAACAGCCTAAAACATTACAAAAAGCTATAGTTATATATTATTTGTCTTTATGCTAGTGAAAACATTGATTAATAAAAGTTTTAGCCAATGCACATCGAGCTTGATAATGTTTTTTCTCAAGATAAAAGTGTAGTTTTTGAAGTTATAATTGTGTCGAATTATGAAGAGGGCAGCCTGAGGGCCACCAAAGTATGGGTTGAGGGCCGCATTTGGCTCCCGTGCCACACTTTTGACAGCCCTGGTTCAAATGAATTTCTTTATTTATTGCATTAATTTATTTATTTTGCTAATCACTCACGGATAAGACTCAGAATGTACGATTAAAGGAGCGTATGTGCTTGACAACTGTAAAGGGGGCGTGACCCTCAGCCCCACAGGAGAAGGCGCATCACCATCTATTGGTGTAGGCCGTGATGAGCAGCCCGCTCCACCAATCAGGAGCCGACTCGACAAGAAAATGCCATTTTCCCCCCCACCGGTGCAAGAAAACTAACCACGAGTTACCGTCGTGTGGGAGAAACCATCTTGAAGAGAGCTCTCCGGTTGTGTGACCAGTAAGCATTATTTCCTCCTCTCGTTTTCTGGTAACTTTAAGCGTATTGTCGCGTAAGTATAACATCGCTGCTCTCGCTAACTCCGTCGGTTATCAATGTAATCTGAGCTATTTGTAAACGCGGTACATTTTGTGACCTCCTCGCGCGGCACGTACGGGCCTGTATGTTACGTAACCAGCGAATTCACTTGTGCGTGCTTTCCTGTCCTTTTAACATGTATTTGTGAAGCCTTATATGTAGAAAACTGGTGCACTCGGGGTGAAAACGTGCATTAAATGTTTACTTCGACTCTTCTTTGAGGCCGACAGCAACAAGCCGGTCAAAATGGTGGGAAACGCTCGGGATTGACGCCGGGGAAAAAAAATGGCGAACCGCGACTCGCACTGGGAACAGCGACGTTTATTACAAAAATGCTAATACTCGCATTGCTTTGCATTTAGGTTCTTAAAAACAGCAAACATGTCCGACACCGAGCAACAGTACATGGAAACGAACACGGAAAATGGCTACGCGGCCGACGACTTGAACGGGGCCGGTCACACGGACGAGGTGAACGACGAAGGCGACGGCGGCGAAGTGGAGGGCGCCGGGGACGAGACCGAGAACGGCGGCTCGGAGGGGAACCAGATCGACGCCAGCAAGAGCGAGGAGGACGCCGGGTAAGTGCAAAATGTGTTTTAATGCATGCATTTCCTCCCAGCCTTCATCATGGCCCTCTGTTGCTGTGCTTCTTTGTTCCGCCGGTTCTTTGTTGGCGCCATGTGCAAAGAGAAAGAGAGGGAGGGGGATGGGCATCTGAGCATTGAAATCATGTAAAATGCATGAGTGTATTTGATATCAAGTGTTGTGAATTCAAATTGAGTCTTATGCCAAAAGGAGCTATGGCTGTAAAGAATGGTTGCTCCCTCATTGGATCGAGAAATGTACGGGAACATTGTGTGCATTCGTGGCCACCGAGCTCTACCCACCCCCCACAGCCCATACATATATATAAATGGGGTATAGCTATACACCAGCTGTAAATTTAAACATGCCTTCTCTGTTTCTCCCTCCCTCCTGCAGGAAAATGTTTGTCGGTGGTCTCAGCTGGGACACGAGCAAGAAGGATCTCAAAGACTACTTCTCTAAATTCGGGGAGGTGACGGACTGCACCATAAAAATGGACCCGGTTTCGGGGAGATCAAGAGGGTTCGGGTTCATTCTCTTCAAAGATGCAGCTTGTGTTAACAAAGTAAGCATACTTGTCGTTATATTTGAAAGTAGAGAAGTGGTGTTTGTAAACTTCAGAATTATTTTTGTTTGTTTAGGTTCTTGAACAGAAGGAACACAAGTTAGACGGGCGACAGATTGACCCGAAAAAAGCAATGGCTATGGCGACGCCGAAGAAGGAACCAATCAAAAAAATCTTTGTTGGAGGTATTAACCCTGAAACATCTAAGGAAGTCATTGAGGAGTATTTTGGAACATTTGGAGAGGTGCTTGAGTCTCTTCTTAAATTAGTTATGTAATTGTCTGGAGTTGTGTATTAAATTCACTTTGAATTTTGTCTAGATTGAAAATGTTGAACTTCCACAAGACCCAAAGACCGAAAAGAGGAGAGGATTTGTATTCATCACATTTAAGGAAGAGGCTACAGCAAAGAAAGTAATGGAGAAGAAGTTCCACACAGTCAATGGGAGCAAGGTATAGTTTCTGCTCTCTAGTGGTCATGTGTTGTAAATATACTGTCAATATACTTCACTCTCCCTATTACTTACAGTGTGAAATCAAAGAGGCTCAGCCAAAGGAGGTTTATCAGCAACAGCAGTACGGAGCTCGTGGGTATGGGGGACGTGGCGGAAGGGCTCCCCGTAAGCATCAGTCTTTATTTACTTTGACATTTCTTTATGCACTGACGTTGATGTTTGATGGGTTTCATTTGTCTTTTAGGTCAAGGCCAGGGTTGGAACCAGGGCTACAACAACTATTGGAATCAGGGATACAACCAGGGATATGGCTATGGACAAGGCTATGGATACGGCGGCTACGGCAACTATGACTTCTCTGCTGGTTATTACGGCTATGGGGGTGGCTACGACTACAGTAAGCGATAAGTCCCCCCCTCCCCGGGAAAGAAACTGAATCAGAGAAACTTAATTATCTTGGTCCTCCTTGTTGTACATAAGCACTTAGTCCCTCTTTCTCTTGTCCTCCAGACCAGGGCAATACAAGCTATGGGAAAACTCCAAGACGTGGAGGCCACCAGAGTAGCTACAAGCCATACTGAACACACGTAGTGCAGGTATGCATTTTTGCATCATCGGTAGTAGTATGAACGTAGCTATAACCATTGGTGCCTTTGACCCCAAAGATTTCATCCAACTTTAAATCCATTCAGGCATGTAGTGGGATAATGGCAGGCTGTGATGTGGGTTTGTAGTCAAGGGGTTCATTTCACCCGTCAACCATTTGCAGTGCGAACACTACTTGTTCAATAAGGGTCGAAATGGTGGTGTTGGAGAGCAGGAGTGAGGGCTCACCCGGTGGGGTATACTACGAAGCGAGAGCTGGTTAGTTGAGCCTAAACGGAGGATGTGCCACGACGGTGGCTCATGCCGGTGCTGTTGCAATATGTCCAGGCTTCCAGAAGCCGCCCCAAAGTCAGCCAGTGATCCAAGCTGTTTCGTAGTATACCCCTCAGGGGTGCAACATTTTCCTGTGATGCTCTTAGTCTTTGTCCACATGACTCATTCATACACCTGTCTTTGTGTAACTGCATGACGTTGGTTTTAAAAGTAGTAACATTAAGCACCATGTTTTTCTCTTAAGGTCTAAAGTAAATAAGAGAGATCCATGGTCTGACAACAGCGAACATGGCTCTGGCTTTTCCTTTGGAGTTGGCAGAAATTTGGACTCATGCTCCATTTGTACAGATCAAGTGAGGAACTGGGGAAGCAAATGTCACTTTTCCACTTTTTATTTTATATTGTTTTGTGTCCATTTACATTTCCAGTGATGGAAGTGTTATTTTTACCGTACTTTTTGGTACCTTTTTGAATCTAATGTATTGTATGGTTGTATTTTTACATGTCTACTGGATTTAAAGATGAGCAGAGAAGGAGCTTTTGAAGCTCTTAAATAAAACAGATTTGCTTTTTTCTTTTTGGTCTTTCTAGAACTTTAGTTTATATTCTCCCTTGCTGAGTGTTGGATGCGAGTTGCATGACTTCAGATGTGAAGAAGGGATTTAAACTAATCAAAGGACTCTTTGTGTGTCAAGTGAACGTGTGTTGATGGGCTAGTAGACAAAGACAACCAGCATTTTTTTTTTTAAGTTTTGGCTTTTAAAGGAAGTTTTCCCCATCATGTCTGCAATTTTAAGTGGCTTTACTAGTATTATACAACTGAACGCAAGCCTGTTAAATGTAAGAGGGTAATCCCTCTCTCACTGGAAACTCATTCCTCTAGTGTCTTGGGCAAATTGATAGAAATAAACTTTTGGTTCATATTAAAAATGGATCTTTTGTTATTATTAAAGTTAATGTTAAATGTTTTGTACTTTTGGCTTGCCTGTTTTGTCATGAGTAATATTTTGGAAAGCTGAGGATTTTACAGCACAATGTGGCTTAAGCGCTTTTGTGAAATTGAAAGCTTGAACATGTGAATGTCCACAAGTTGAGATGATAGTCTGGTAAGTGCTAAACTCTCTGTACTGAGAAGTGATGACTATTGTGGATGCATAATCGTATAAAAAAGAAAAACACAGGCACAGTAGATGTAGAAATGTGATTGTTTAATTCAAAGTGAAACATGGTTCCCCTTTATTTTTTATTTTTCTTCAGCTGCTTTAATATTGCCTGTCACCATGAATGGCACTAAGAAAAATAAAGAAATGGAATATTTTAGTATAGGAAAAACTGGCTGTCTAGTATTTTAAAAATATTGACAATGTCCATGACTATATTGTTTTTTTCCAAGTGAAATCACATTGTTTATCTCTGGATTCGTAAACAAGTACTCTTTCTACCTCTGAATTCAATGAATGTGTGACGCAATGACAAATGTATGATTAAACATTTTCTACAGGTTTAACGCACCTTTTTAGATGTCGTCTTTTTCCAGTTTGAGATTCTTGGTCTTAATATCTGGTTGGGAGGATTAAAGACGAGAAAGGATTGCGTAGTATGTTTTTAAAGCCAACACATGGAAGTACATTACCAACCTGAGAGGATTCGATCAATACATTGAGTCACCAGACTGGCATCCTCCAAACTGAAGCACATGGGAGGCTTAAACTTCAGCACGTTGTCCCAGGGGCCGTCTGTACTGACAAAGATATGGTCCTCCTTCAACCTGTGAATGTGGCCATAATTCACATTTTGGTAATGGAAGCTGTCAACATTCCTGGCACAAGGATACCTCTTCACTACATATGCTGCAGTCTGTGTTGCTGGGGTCTTCAGTTCTCGGTCTGTGACGAGCTCAAGGCCCACAAATAGTCCCACACCTCTAATGTAAAGATAATCAGAAATGCTTCAAGAGTTGCATTTAATTATTACGCAACAAAACTGAGACAAAATGGTATTGTTTTCAAATGTCTGACAAAATTATCTCTAAAATGCTGTATGTAAAAGTTAGAAGGGGAAGAAGATGCCAGATACAAACTTTCTTACCGGACGTCCCCGACTATTTCATGCTTTGACTGCAGGTCTGTGAGTAGTTTTTTAAGAGTGGCTCCCACTCTGATGGCATTTCCTCTGAGATCCTCCTTTTCAATCACATCAAGGACCGCCAACCCAATGGCACAAGACACTGGATTACCTCCAAACTACAAGTGCACAGATTAATCCACCTGACATGTCCATACTGTGCTTTACAGAAGTGTGATGCTATGCATTACCGTGTTAAAATACTCCACACCATTAGCTGTAAATGCACCGGCGACCTCAGCAGTGGTGACCACACAAGCCAGAGGATGTCCGTTGCCCATAGGTTTGCCCATGGTCACAATGTCAGGACAGAAGTCTTCCCCTTGAAGCTGGAAAGCCCAGAAGTGAGTTCCAACTCGTCCAAATCCTGTTTGCACCTCATCTGCCACAAACACTCCTCCAGCCGAGCGCACGTATCTGTAATCACAAGCAACAATCAAATCATCAGCAAACAAGATATCATTTATCTTATCAAGTAAAGTGAAACTTACTCTGCAACTTTGGCAGAATACCCTTCTGGAAGAATGATCTGTCCTCCAACACTTGGGAGTGACTCCGCGAAGAAGGCAGCAACCTACAAAAATGTACATGTTCTAAATGTTTCAAGTTCAATGTATAATCATGACAATATAGTAACAAAGTGTACCTGCCGTCCTTTACTTTGCACTTGTTTTATGAGGTCATTTACTGTCTCAGCATAAGCTTGTCCTGGATTTGGCAGGTCAGCTCCATACAGACCTCTGTATGTGTCTGGCAGAGGAGCCTGGGCAAAGGACACACTGATTCTCAAAGGTCCAACGGTCAGTGCAGGTCATAGTCACTCAGATCTTACACACCACATGAACCCATTCTTTCTGTCCTGTCAGTTTCCGGAACTTGTATGGGCTAATGTCAATAAGAGACTTAAGATGCCCGTGGTATGCACTGGTGTAGAAGCAGAGCTGTGTTGTAATTGTCAGATATATTGAATTTGCATGTAGTAGTGCAGTGTAAGTGGGTCTTACTGATCCAGGACAATGACATCTTCATGTTGGGTGAACTGCTGAGCCAAACGTAGAGCCAGGTCATTGGCTTCTGATCTGAAATAATAAATAAACACTAGCTGTGTGATAATGTCGCAGTTACTATCAGTTAATTAACTTAAAGATAGGTATTACCCAGAGTTAACAAAGTAAAAGACATTAAGTTTGGATGGGAGTGTTGCAGCCAGTCTATCAGCATACATTACAATATTGTCATGTAAAAAGCGTGTGTTGGTGTTCAGGAGCTCCATCTGAGCTGCAGCAGCTCTGGTGAGACTGGAGTGACAGTGCCCCACTGCAGAAGACAACACACATTACGTTACAGTCTTATACATGAAACATTGTGGGTTTTAAATGTAAAAGGAGATCACCATGCTGAACATTACTAATGCAGTCCAAATACCGCGTCCCATTCTCGTCAAACAGATACTGTCCTTTAGCTCTGATGATCTTCACAGGATCCTCAGAGAAGAATAGTCTGCACGACTGCCTGCAACATATGTGTTGTTACAGCACTTTACTCTTTCTGAAGCTGAACAATGCATTTCGTATTGCACGTACCCAATCAACCTTTTTCTCATTGCGAGTGTTTCTTCTTTTGCAAGTTCCATCTTTTGTGAGATATAGCGTTTTCTGTTATTTCAATAATCTCTTCTTTAAAAGATTTAAAGTCTACACTTGTAGCGCATGCGCAGTACAAGTGTGTTTTCATTTCCTTTTCCTGAAGTTGCCTCGTCTTTCACGTGGATATCATCCATATCGCCACATATATAGATACGTTCTCGAACATATACAATGTATATTATAGGTTGAATGTAAATTTTATTTGCATTCATTTTGATTATCATTGGTCGAACGGTTGGACTTATTATGAAAACAGGCGGGGGAGCACTTATTCGTAAATAGGGCATAAAACAGATTGACACCGATTGATATTGTCAAGTAGCTGCAGTTGAATGTATAAAAGACGTGTTTTCATGCAGAGGTACACAGACAGTTTTTGGCCGGTGTTAAAGGGCGCAGTGGTTGTGTCTGTTTCATAATGGTACGGTCCAAAGTTTATAAATACTCGCTTAACTCTGTCTCCGCCGGCGCAGAGGCAGCTCCGGTTGCTTAGGAACCGCTGAACGCAGGTAATACATCAGGACAGCTGTAGCTTTAGCGTGCTAACAGGCAGCCCTGCTAATGCAAGCACACATTCAAGGATGCACGTAGTTTGTTTGGATGTAAATGCTCAAATACTAACCACAGGCCATGTGCTTTGATAAACATAGGTCCATAATTGTAAATATTGAGAAAAGGCACGCGTACTATGCCGTTTTTACAGCTAACTAGCATATAAACCCGGTTAGCTTTGTTAGCAGACAGGCTCCGAGTCCATTGTGTTGCTATACTACTTGCTTGCCCCTTGGAAAATAAGGTCTAGCCCATAAACTAGCCAGCTACTAAATGATTGAAAACATTTTAATGCAGCATTGTTCTGTAGCTTCCTATAGCTTCATGACTTGTCTTTATTCAGCTTCAAGGCTTCAAGCTTCCTTTGAAATGCATCTGATCTGACCACTTTTGATACCAGTTTGGTCTACAGCGAAAATGTAAACATAAATTCCATGAAGATGTCCATATTTACATATTTGGAGTGTGTAGGTGTGTGTGGAATGGAGTCTGTAGGCCTCGATGAATAAATTTGTGTTGTACTTCTCAAGGATATTTGTGTCAAACTGGCAATTGGGTGGTGCCACTGTGTTATCTGTTATTAATTAGCCCATAAGTATAAAATACTGTGTAAACAATGTCTTCCTATGCCATTGTCAAAGTGTTCAACTAGATCAACAACTGCCCTGCCTTTTTTATTCAAACTGCTCACTCTTGTACTCTTTTTATTCTTTACAATATTCATAACATTTTTGAAGGGTTTCTGAAGTAATATTATGTTTTATTGTGATTCAGTGTATGCCGTAAATATGATGATGGAAAAGTAAAGAACTGTGTCTGGCTGGCTGGTTGAACGGTGGAGAGGACACCACAAGCCACGCCAAAAAGCTGAAAACCTCCAGTGCCCCAAACCGCTTCATCCCATCACGGAGCCGTCGCAACAATTATGGTGACTCTCCTCACTGAGCAGCTTCGCAAGCAGAGTTTGGATGAGGCCCAAACATTTTCAATTACGGCTAATACTGTAAGTTAAACTCACGTTTTTGTTGTTTTTTTTCTGAATATCCCAAAATAATTGATGCTACATCTTATTTCAGACACTTCCTGCTGTTGGCTCAAGCCCAACGGTTACATGGAGTACCAGTAAACCGACTCACAGTAAGTCATATTGGCTCAAATTTACCACATTTTAAATTAATATATTTTTATGTGTCATTTTCAGATGTACAATTATCCAGCACACCCCTCCTTGAAGCTTCACTTAAAACAGACTCTCACAGAACCAATGTGAAAATTGCAGATCACCAGTGCAGACAATTAAGTGTAACATGTGATAAAACGTTTCAAAACTCCCCTCCTCCGCCGCCGTCAAAACGCCACTGTCGTTCCCTGTCAGTTCCAGAGGATCTGTCACGCTGCCGTGCCTCCTGGCATCCTAGTGCTTTCAGAGCTTGGACCCCTGTTAAACAAACCTGCCACAGTGGAGAGGCTTCCACTTCAGGCTCTGGAGCCAGTTTTGCTCCGTGTGGTCCCAGCTCATCCATCAATTCCTCCTCTCTGAACTCCTTATCCAGCCCCACTTTCTTTAGCTTGGCCCTATCCTCTGATTCTCCACTGCCTTGGAGCTTGTCATGGGATCCTTGTGATGCTCTGAAAGGAACCTGCTCTTCCTCATTTGCTGCTCCTTCATCTTGCTCCTCTTCACCCGCGCCCCTCATTTCACATTCAATGTTGCAGCGCCGGTTTTCTCTGTCGCCAGTTCAAATTCAGAGCACCTCTGTAGTTCGCCATCCTCCTCAACCTTTTCCTGCATCCAGTTTTACATTTGGCTGCCCTGGAATGGAGCGGCCTGCAATGTCTCCATCTCCAACTTCTGTGTGCAGTACACCTCCTTGTTCAAGGCGCGACATGTATCCAGTTCTGCCACGATGCCACTCACAGCCTTGTGACATGCGCAGACCTCTTTTAAAAAGGCGCCATGATCAAGACCTCTTGCCATCTGCCAGACCTGGGCTGGACTTTGGCAAAATGACACAGGTAAAGAAGCCGCACCTGCAAAATATGCATAATGTGCCTAATGTGTATAGTATGTTAGTATAGTATTAAATCAGCTTGTGGATTGTTTGTTTTAATACATTATTTCTTTGTTTATGTATGTTTTCTAATTATCCTTCAGGCTGCACAACACACCAACTTCTCCCCTGTGGAACTTCTTGGAAGAGTCAGTATTGGACCACTTAGCGAAAGTGAAGAAGAAGATAAAAGAAAAAATGATGGAGGACCAACCGTTTTTGAAAGGGACTGCACAGAACTAGATTTAAACCTAATTGAGGAAAACTGACTTCTAACTGGATGTCCGTCAAAGACTTTACCCAAGTGGATAAAAACATCGAAATTACAGAAATGTTCATGGTTATTTATCAGTGCCTCACATTTACACACACACACCTACACCTACACACACACACACACACACACACACACACATACACCTATACACACACACACACACACACCTTTCAAAATGTGCATGAAATGCACTTTTTTGTTTTTCGAAAAAATCTGTATATAAT
>JAADKR020000004.1:5981202-5992981 GCA_011763505.2 Lythrypnus dalli
CATATTTTTTAATTTTTTTTAAATTATGTTTCATTAAAGATTATTTGAATAGTTTTGTCTCATATCGGATTTCATACAAAGACTCTCCATCCTCCGCCGCCGACTCTCCGACTCTAAAAATCTAAACTAACATGATGACAACTATCTGGCATAAATAAGAGGACAAAAATACTAAGCTAGAAATGCAAGTAAAAACCCCCACCTCACAAGAAAGCATTTTGAACAAGAATTAAACTTTGAAAATGGCAACTTCACCTGTTAAAGTGGTCACTGCACACTCTAGCGTTGTTCAATTTTTTGTCTTGTTGTCTTCCAGTTGATAGAATCGTGGTGGAAGAAAATTCTCGGGACAAAATTCGTAGTAAAAAAAAAAACATTGCCAGCCTATATATATTTTTATACAGGCAAAAGCTACATTTAAATAACTAAAAAAAACTTACCTGTCACCTCAAAGTTCGATTTGACGTCCCGGACTGTTAGCTAACAGTTAACACCCGTATTAATCAGGCGCGAATAGCTAACAGACGTGCAAACAGCTAAAACACATGCTAACTGCTAACGCACGTGCGTATTATATTATATAAATATTATATCTTTTTTCATGTCTTCTTAGGGCTTCCGTAGTATTTACTACAGAAGCAAACACTTTAACACAGATGATAAAACGTGAAAAACATATTTATATACATAATTTGTGCAGTGGGAAGTGTTGTGTCGGATGTCAGACAGATGATGGCGCTAGAGTCAAAGTTGGCGCTGAAACCACCGGAAATGACGCCGGGCGAAGACACGAAGAAGTCGTTCGGAAAAATAAGTAAAATGGTTCTTTTTCATGAATTAATTAGGTCATTTTGCGATTCATTATGATTCAAATATTAATCTGAACAAAGTGAAGGGGACATGTTGTTGTAAATCTGTAGTTGAATGAGGACTTGGCTTGACTTAGCTCTTGTTAGCAGCGGTTAGCAGTAGTTAGCCGCGTTAGCCGCTCCAGGATGTCCGTGCACTTTGAGGAGAGGAGCGGAGTGGTCCCCTGTCAGACTCCCTGGGGCTCCTGGTACCAGACCATGGAGGAGGTCTTTATTGAGGTCAATGTGCCTGTCGGGACGTCAGCCAAAGAAGTCAAGTGTCATCTGGGCTCGAAGAACATTGAGCTGCACGTCAAAGGAAAGGAAATATTCATGGTAAAGTTATACATTCATGCCTAAATCACGTGTTTGTGCTATTGTTTTGTACAGCAAATTCCCTACCTTCGTTTTAACCTGTCTCGTACTCCATCTTTTCTGTCACCAACTTCAAGTATTCATACATCCATCTTCTCTTTGGGCTTTAATGTGTCTGACATTGAATCAACATCAATATGACATTCAGATTGACACTGTCCTTTTTGCCTTGATCAGGGACGACTCTTTGGTGCAACTGTTTCTGATGAGGCCACATGGACTTTAGGTGAGCTCTGGTTGATCACAGTAAAGCACGGACATTGGATTTTAAAGTTGTGCTTCATGAATGTGCCGTCTTTTTTCAGAGGATAAATGTCTAATTCACATCGTGCTCATGAAAACCAACAGAGAAGCAGGGAACTGCTGGTCATCTCTGCTAGAAGGAGAATACTGTGCCAACGCCTGGGTCCAGGACCAAATGCAGAGGAAACTCACTCTAGAAAGGTTCCAGCGGGAGGTAAGTCAGCGTTCAGGCTGCATTTATTGTTGAGGTCTAAAGACTTCTGTTTTTAAGTGTTTTAATCAAAGGTTTTTTGTACAAATGGCAGTAAAACGGGTCAACTAAAAACCATGTTTTTTTCTTCTCCAGAATCCTGGTTTTGACTTCAGTGGAGCTGAAATCTCTGGTAATTTTGCAGGAGGCGGCCCTGACTTTTCCAGTTTGCAAAAGTAACCAATTCGAAGTTGGACTTTTCACACAAATTATGAACTATGAGCATTTGTCTTTTGTTTTTTACCATGCTGATCATGACCATTTTGGGTTATGGCCATTGTTTTGCATTAATATGGCATAATGTCAGGAACTTGCGGATTTGTTTTTTGATTGATACAGAATAAATGAATTGACAAACTTTGGCTTTTCAATAAACTTTTATTGAAAGGTACAAGGACATAGGTTTACCAGATGGTGTACCGAATTACATTTTTAATTGAGAACACATTTTATTTGAATCAAATAAAACAAGGAACTGTAAAATATTCAAACAATCCTAATGTAATTTGTGTTCTCTGCCTAATTGACAACAGAAATCTTTAAGCAAAAACACAATTCTTTACATGTGTCTACAAATCAAAATCAGTGAAACGACTCATCGGTAACCGCTTATCAAAAGCTTACATTCAGCTTCAAATGGGATTCACTAGAAATGACAAATCATAACTAGCCTTATTCACTGGACAAATCCAGAGTCTCCCGCGCCATAACCAAAAACTAAAAGATCACCTTGGGTAGGAGTGTGCAATCACGACAGTTCAGCGACCTAGGGTGAGAGTTAAGGACTTTGGGCCCGATTTCTTGGTTCCATTTTTGATGTTCACAAAATCCTTCTCCCTCCTATTCCACACGGTGGACTTAGGACCTAGGTGGTTCTATACTTATTTGCTTAAAACCAGCAACCCAAATACCAAACATCATGGTACGGATTTAACAAGAACATACTGTACACTTGTGCAAGCAACTCAAAAGAAAGTAACGCTAAGCCAAGGGACAGACAAAGCAATACTCCTCGTCACTGAGGCAGGTGGAACAGTGTGTGATGTTTGACTCAGGATAATTTTAGCTTTTCTTTAAAGAAGACAATCATCTATAATTACCATCTTTAAAGAAAATTAGGTAAATTTAAGTGGGTGACCTTGTTGTCAACCAAACCGTTACTTTGAAATGAAATTATATAATTGCAATGTTTTACAAGGCCACCCAATCAAAGGTCCAGGTCTCAATAGTTGGACTCTGGGATGGTGGGCAAATGGGTAATTTTGTAGTAGCTGTGCTTGAGCTGGCGCGCAGTTCTTCCTGAAATGGTCCAGCGCAGTCTTTGGCGGTTTGGCTTGGAGCACTTGGCGTTGGCATATTCAGCCAGGCACTTCCCGACCAGCTCTCGCACACAAACCAGGTCACCATCCTTAATCTGCGACAACAAGCCCCAAAGTTAACCAACATTTATCATGTTTAATGTATTAATACTTTAACTTATTACTTACATTAAGCTGCAGCTGTATGCCTGACAGGACCTCAGATATGTTGCCACTGTGCTCCGGGTCGTGCTGTTCATAAAGTTCAAAGCTCAGGAGAGCAAGAGCCAGCAGAGATGGCTGGGGAAAAAACAATATTTGCAATTACAGTGGCGCAAACATTGAATTTTGAACAAGCAGCATGTAAGCTTCAGTGTGGCTGACCTTTATTTTTGTGAAAGTATAGGAGCAGTGGCAGGCTTTCAGTTGGGCCTCCAGTCGTTCAATGCTCAGGATCTTCTTACTGTAGATTGAAAAAAAGAAATAGTATTACTTTCCCACTTAGAAATCCTACTTTGACATATTCAAATACTTTAAGTGATTATACAGTAGATATGAGAAGACACATTCTAGTTCAGTGAGTCTTAAGAGTTGAGTAATGGCTGCCCTGCAGGTTGATTATGTATGTACCTCTCTTCATCGAGCTGCTCCTGGATGTGGCTGTGAAGGAGGCGGAGAAAGCGCAGCGCTGTCGGGCCTTTCACCTTCCAGTGGAGCTTTTCCATGATGATCTTCTCCATCCGCATCATGTCTGACACTGTGAAGCGGTTCTGACTGATGCGGATCAGGTCATTGGCAAGAGGCACATTCTTCTCCTCTTCGGTGGACTTCACAGCAATGTAGAAGCAGCACAACCCCACACAGGACAGGTGTTTGGGCTGGATCTGTACAGAAACACATACATTAGTCCCAATGTACTTATATGCAGCTGTAAAATCCAACTACATTCTTGGCACAGACCTTCATGACAGACAGAAATCGATCCAGAAGGCTGATGGCCAGAGAGAACGTCTCGGAGCTGAATCCGAAGAACCTGGTCAGAGAGAGCAGGTCCTTCACCTCCAGCTCTCGCAGTTTGATAGTCATTCGGAGGCCATTGTCCTGAGCGCTCTCCAAATGTCTCAGGCCACCCAGTTTTGGCTGATACCGGCCTTCGAGGTCCGTCAACGCCTTGAGCTGTGCTGCAAAGGGCAGTGTTCCTGGTGCTGAGTCAATCATCTACAGAAATAACAGAAGGAGAATACACAATTGAGGAGGTAACAACAACAGCCATATCATTTTTGCCAAGAAAGATTGTGCATGGAATCTCCGCATTAAATAGAACATGTTTTGTACATGTCTGCTAGAAAATAAAGGAGATTTCCCATCCCAGAACCACAAGTGTCCACCCACTGAGGATCTTATTCTTTCCCACACTGGTCACAAGGAGCTGTTGTTCTGTGTGCAGGGTCAAAGTTTAATTTTGAATACTGGTTATTATAAAAATTCGAACCGACTAAAAGAAAAGAAAAGTAGTCTTAAGTCTGAGAAGTGGGAACACTTCCAAATAAGGCCTTCAGCAGCTGTCACTGGACTGAAACAGGACGCCGTTCAATATCAGACAGTTCTAGAAGGACACCTAGCACAGGACATTATCCGGTGTTACTTCTGTTTAACACAGTGACAAAGGCCGGGACAAAAATGAGACAAATACGAGAGTTAAAAGGCAAAAAGGCTGAAGGCCTGAGAGCAGTGGGCAGAACCTGCGTCATGTCGGGACATGTCCCTGCCATACAAACAGAGCTAACTCTGACGATAAGAAAAATCAACAACATGTATCACATGACATTTTCTACCAAACAACAAACCCCCAACAGGCTCAGACACTGTAAGACGAGTTATTACATTATTTTCCCATAAAACGAAGGTAATACAGTCTAGTGTTAACTGATAGCTTTAATGCTAACGCAGCTTAACGGCAAAGGGCATCGGTATTACAGCTATAATTTGATATTTATTTACTTATTTAACCACAACAATCAAACTGTTTCTATTACACATCTATAAACATTAGCTTTTGGGTTATTTTCCAAGAAGGACACAGAAGGAAATCTTACTTACCTTTGATAGTTTGTTGCGTTGCTTGTGGATGACTTAAAAAACAAGTAAAAAAGTTCACACGCTCAAAATAAGCGAATGAAAAGCGGTGCAAGTATGAATTTACGTTTTAAGAAAGTTTTAAGCAGAGTTATTTCTTCTGCCTATGCACACCCCCCTACCCTTGGCGTAAGGCGACGGGGAAAAGGAGCGAGCAGGTTTTAATGCAGCCATAAAACCATCCCATGCCCAAACACGGAGAGCTCCCATTGGCCATTGACCTATCCAGTCTGCACAGCTGTGTTTTCATTGGACGTTTCACTGTCAATCAAACACACGCTCCGCCTCCACACGACTGATTACCAATAAAGGAGGAGAAGGCGGGACTTTGGGAAAGACGACTCTTTTCCCAACTTTATCAGATAAACGTAATAAAATAATGTAGTAAAGTCATTTTAATATAAGTAATATTTTATTACTTTCTAGAAAGGACTGGATTAATCACCAGGCTTAAAGAACACGCAGGCTAATGACATTTTTATTCATCTCCAACAGATTTTTACAAATGTGGTTATGGCACAGATCACATATTAAGCTACATATGACATATTACAATAGCTAAGTTCAAATATATTATACTTGTCCAATATATGTTTATTAAATTAATTTAAATAGATCTGAAATATATTAAATATGAGCAAATTAAGTCATTGTCAAATCCTTGTAAAGTGCATACTAAGTAAAATTACAATCCCTCTGAACCTATATTATTTCTTTCTGTCACAGTGTTAGTCAAAGGAACAAAACAAGACACAGAACATAATAATCACTGACATTTTGGCAAATAGGGGCAGATGGTCAGGAAACATGCACAAACCAGGGCACAGCTCAGAAGAAGAAACTGAGTGGATTCAAAGGATGTTAGATGTCCCATTGTCACAGGTAGGAGAGTTAGTCGAGTTTATAAAAGGTACACATTTTTTTGATTGTTAAACCATTTGTTGTGTAGAAGCAGAAAGTCTTCTAATTCATATTCCTTCCCGAGGTTAAGGAGCACGCAGAGGGTAGACTAAAAAAGCTAAAGAAAAGGGGAGAAAAACGCATAATTTATTAATAAATGTTAGAGATGTTGCCTGAAGAGCTTATGGTGGCAATGGAATGATGAATGTTATGGAATGAAGCTGGAAAACAACAAGTGATCCACATTATTCAATATAAAAAGGTTATGGGTTAAACACTGCTGCTTGAATAAAACAATCTGAAAGTTAAAACTGATTGTAAAGAGCTATTGGGTTGTGCTGGTATTTGTTTTCTTAAAATAAAACATTGGTAAAGTAACATGAGCGTGTTATAAAAACTGTCAGTGGATTTGTTATTGCAGTGTCTTGCAGAGTCAGCGGTAAAGACAGAAATGCAGAACAGAGTTTTGATTCATAAATACACAGTGGCTTATAACATTATTCAGGCTGGAATGCATAGTCTCTGAGTCACTGAGGCCACTAGTTCAAAGAGATGAAGACACACAATCCTGGTTTGCTTCAATGTTTCATCCATAAATCAACTGAAAAGGAACAAGACAATTTGGCTAAAACAAAACAATGCATGCATGAAAATGAATAATGTATTTTAAAAGCAAAAAGTGGAGGCAATGAAGTTCATGTAAATGGAGTCAAACGTTGGGATATTATAAAAACAGTTTTGAATAAGTCCATCCTTTGCTGATATACAAATTTGAGAGGTTTTTTAGAATTAAAGTGATAATCTGTAAGTCTAAATGTTAAGTAAAATGCATAATTGACCACTTGGACCTGATGTAAACAAGCCAGCTAAAGAGAGTAAATATAGTAAACGGCAGACTTACTTCTTCTTGTCCTTGTCCTTCTTGAGGCCCTGAGAGCCGCCCTGAAGGCCCTGTCCCATCAGAGTGTCTGCTGCCACCTTCCTCCTGTTGAAGGCGTTCATCTCCTCCTCCAGCTCCCGACGTTTCTCTTCCAGGTTCCTCTTCTCCTCCTGGTGCAGTCGCTTTAACTGCTCAAACCTGTCGTGAAGCTGGACACAAAGGTGAGACTCAGTGTTAGACAAAGTATGTGAATATGAAGAAATGACTGTGCTACTAATACCTCTTTTTCTTTTTCTTTCAGCTCAGCTTCTGTCTCTTTGACTTTGTTCACAAACATCTGCCTCATCTCCTCCTCTTTACGCTGCAGCTCCTGGAGAAACTCCTTCCTTTTGGCTTCATATGTTTCCTGCAGACTGGAGGTAGATGCAAAATGCATGCTGACTTTTCATATCGAGTGTGTTATTTACTACCATAATTTGCATGTGTTTTATGACAAAATAGTTGTTCTCTCACTACAAACTAACTACAAGGTATACAGACTGTACCTTGTTTGTTTCCTATATGTAAACCACACCAAGCACCACCGTCTTAACTTTTTGTGTGTGTTTGTATGTGTGTAAGCAAATGTTTCTTTTAGTAACCTGAAAGACTTGCTGTCTGAGTCCGTGTCCTTGAAGCCCATCTCCTCGAGTTTACATCGGCGGTAAAGCTCGTAGTGTCTGGCGTGTGTTTGCTCACGGAGATCCTCCATGTTCACACGCAATAACATCTCCCTCAGCTTCACAAAATCACAGTGGTTTTCATTTTCCACTGAAAAAAAGAGCACAAAGAGAACCTAAGCAATTAAAAAAAAGTCTTATTTACTAAGACAAAACAACATAGTAACCCACCTTGCACAGATCCCCATGGGTAGAGTCTCGCTTTCACCATCTTGTTCCCCACTTTGACGTCTTCTGTGCTTCCAATAACGGCAAAAGGGAGATAAGTCTAGGGTAGAAAACAAAGCAGAGCTCAATGCATTTGCCACATTCACAAAAATAGTGAACCTCAAAGAACACTCACGTTCATTGAGGCATTTATCTCCGCGACGGCCTCATCTTCAGTGGGAAAGTTGTAAATCTGCACCCCATTACTGACCAGCTCACTCATAATCTTTATTTTCAACTTGTCCAGTTCACTTCTCGAAACCGTGTCGGCTTTTGCGATGACTGGGATAATGTTCACCTGAGACAAAGCAGAGAGTGAGCAGAGATGGATAAACAAAAGAAACCCTGTTATGTTTGTGAGGTTACCTTGCTGTCGAGTTTCTTCATCATCACAAGGTCCAGGGATTTGAGGGAGTGACCTGTGGGCGCGATGAAATACAGACAGATGTGGATTCTGGTGTCGTGGAAGCCAAACAATGACCGCCTGATCTTCAGCTCCTCCTCCAGATACTGTTCAAACTGAGCATCGATGTATTGGATGATGGGCTTGTAGCTGTAAAACATAAATCCATATATTTATGTAGTCAAAATAATATGAAACTGCATCACATCTTTTCCTTTCAGATGTGCTCTTTGACCACAACAAACCATCTGCCCACATTAAGTCTCCATTGCATCTTTTATTTATAAGATATTCTCTTTCACTACATCTATATTTCTCATCCTTCTTTTTGTCTTGGCCATACGTTTTCCTCCTGCTGTATATTCAATCTTATCCCAATCTGGACTCAACATATAAAGCATTTTCTGACCTATGATCCAGCCCCATCATTTCCAAAGAGAATCTCAACATTCTATCTCTGGCCCCTCCCTCTTTCTCATTTTTAACCTCCAAAAGTGTCTCGAACCCTTACCTTTCTTCTTTGTTTATTTGGTCGCCAAACCCTACAGTGTGCACAATGGTCAGCTTCAGGTTCACATTGCTCTCCTTCAGGTCAAATGTTTGGGGTCGTAGCTGCACTTCGTTTTCATAATGGCTCGCCTCTTCATTTTCAAATGTGGTGTTGAAAAGTGTGTTCATCAGAGTCGATTTGCCAATTCCCGTTTCACCTGAAGATGATACAAGGATTAGACACATGTTTCAATATGTAATGCCCTGATCTATTTTAGAAGAATCCCTGAATAATGAAAACTCCCCGGTCCAGACGCACCTACACAGAGGATGTTGAAGCAGAAGCCTTGTGCCACTGATTTGCTGACCAGCTGATCAGGAAGACTGTCAAACCCCACATGACCTCCCAGCTCCAGGGTTCGCTTTTCTAGGTTCTGTTGAAGACAAAAACATGTTAAATGTTTATTAGAGGTTTCTAAGTTCATTTAAGTAGCACGTGGTGCATGCAGTGAATAGATGTTATGTCTATGAACTAGCTATACAGTATGAATACTAAATATGTAAATATTAAAATCCCTTTATCCACTGTGATTCTCAGTAGGCGCCTTGGCATCTCGCAAAAGCTCAACATGAGCAAAAGGATGTGTTCAATACAACAATCATGCGTTTCTGTCTGCCTCTTTCACACACACATACAAAGAGTTCTTTATCTCAATGTTAGTTCACAGAGTGGGAGGATGCCCAAGCTCGCAGCCATTGCTACCCACAACCCCCTTCACCCCTTCATAAACACCATGAACTTCTGCAAACAGTCCATACTCCTGACTCTAATCACTTCACTACAACTCTGTTATGGGCTTTTCTGTATTTAAGGGGAATCTTACAATAAAATATGCTTTATTTGAAAGTGACAGCCCTATCTGCACATGTTATTTAGCCCCTTATAGCAATGTAGCTTTAGCTGAGTGGTGCATTGTTGGAGGAGAGCTTGTACTCAGTTTATCCTCTTATCCTCTGGCCTCCTGCCCCTGTTTTCTCCTGTATATTGTGCACATGGGCACTGACACTGCCACGCACCTTGCTCACCTGCTATTGATGAGGCGTAAACGCATCGTGACGCAGTCGATTTAGAGACTTACGGAAATCTCAGTCACATAAATAATAATTACCACTATGTCCAATATCTCTTCGTGACAGCGTCATAATCCAGTGCGCTGTGGAAACCGTGCACTTTCTGCTGCAGCGCCGTCGCAGCATTCACAACACAAACATCCCTCACCCTTCACCTACACGCACATTATAACTGCATTTCTGTTTCAAGACACATTCCCCCGAGTGTAGCTATTCAGACTTACAGCAAACAGGTCTATTTCGTTGGCCGCCATCGTCCAAGTGGCTGCGTTTTGTGCGCCTTCTTCCAGAGCCGCTCCACATCCCACAGACTGAGCGCACTGTTTCAATATGGCACTGGGAGGCAGTACCGCTCACGGCCAGAGGGGGCGCTAGACCACATGACTACTACAGCAGCTTAACCCAGTCACCTCAAGTTTGTCCCTGGAATGTAGCCTAATACACAGCCTATGCATACACAAGTGATGGGGCAGTTTTAGGAAAAGTCTAAAGAGGGTTTGTAATATTTTTTTGTCCTTGATAGAACATTGTTGTGTAGTAGCGTTTTAAATCTGATTATTTAAAATCAATCTATTTTTCCCCACTCCATTTCATTTTGTGGATGTTCTATTTTGCTATTGTTATTATGATATGTATGATGTCTGTTTCATCTGAGGAAAAGGTGACATCATCAAAAGCTAGTAATATTTGAGGTTGTGTCAATGTTATATTTTATTCTAATACACAGCTTTGCTCATAGTCACTTTTATTTAGGCTATAAAAAATAAAAATAAGCCTACATTATACATGTGATTAATAGAGTTTCAATAGAGTTATATTATCCAGTTATTACGGACTATAATGCTTTTAAAGAGAGAGAGAGAGAAAGAGGGGGGGGGGGGGGGCAAATCGGGACAGGGATGCAGAACTCGTCATTACACCGGAAGCTGCAGGTTGGAAGCGGACAGAGGAGGCGGTTATCCTTCAGTGTGCATCTTTGTTTTCTGCACTTCGTATTGTTTAGCCCTAAATCGCCATGGCTTTGACCCAAGAGTCCATCCTGTCCTTTCTACTCGATCATGGAGGAAAAGTGAAGAACTCGGACCTCTTAAACCACTTCAGGAGCAGGATCCACAGCGAGGATCCCGCCGTAAAGCAGTACAATAGAGACCTGTTTAAAAAGTTGGTGAACAGCGTCGCAGTGGTCAAAACAATGGACGAGACCAAGTTCGTGGCCGTGAAGAAGCGATATCTGGACTTTGTGAGAGATGCGCCTCGCTGTGTTTCTCCTAAAGCGCGTCTGGATGATGGACATTTGAGTCCAAATACGAGCTTCTCTTATGTGTCTCCACAACGCTCACCGTTCAAAGCCTTGTCCGCGGACATTGAGAACAATAATAATACCTGTGCCTTGACCTTGAATGGAAATTATGTTTGTGGCAACGTTCCAGAGGACAATGTTCAAAATGAAAGACTGAGATTATCAAGAAGTACTAGTTTTGTGGATGAGACCACGGTCCGTGTCCTGAACATCTCCGGACATCAAAAGCACAGGGCGGGGACAGCAGGGTCTGTGTTCGCGGTTGTCTCTGTCAAATCCCCTCAGAGGAGCTCTACAGCAGAGGAGCTGCTCAAGACAACACAGAGAAGCTCTACAGCAGAGGAGCAGCTCCACAAATCCCCTCAGAGGACCTCTACAGCAGAGGAGCTCCACAAAACACAGAGGACCTCTGCAGCAGAGGAGCTTCACAAAACACAGAGGACCTCTACAGCAGAGGAGCTGCTCCATAAAACACAGAGGACCTCTACGGCAGAGGAGCTTCACAAAACACAGAGGACCTCTACAGCAGAGGAGCTTCACAAAACACAGAGGACCTCTACAGCAGAGGAGCTCCACAAAACAACACAGGAGGCCACACTG
>JAADKR020000004.1:6232646-6250028 GCA_011763505.2 Lythrypnus dalli
GTTCTGTCAGAATAGTGTAGGGCAGTAACAGGTTGCTGAAAGTGCTGCAGGCGCAGGTGTAGTTAATCTCGGGGATGCAGTCTCAACATATGGTTCCTGCCGTGTCCCATGTGTAACGTACCTGCTCGGCTGCTGTCGTCTAATTATGCAGAGCAAACAAAGCTATCAGCCGGCTGCTGCGGCCGCTTCTGTGGGTTTTGATTGTTGCACATCTTTAACTGATTAAGATATTGTTACATTTGACCTGTCTGTAATTACTTTGATTTTATTTCTTAATTTCAGCCATTGTTGCAATATTTACGAGTAGGTTTCAGATTTGATTATATTTTTGGTTTCACAAATGCATTGACTGTTGAGTGTATGCATGAATGGACTCTGGCATCCTCTTTTTATTCAATGGTAAAATAGCATTGGCTGTTGTCTTATAATAATCCTAATAATTTTACAACCTGACATTGCTAAAACCACTTAACTTAAAACACAACCAGAATAATTACCATCTAAAGTTGCCATCTGGAAATGACATTTTGAGTAAAAGTGGGTTAATTGTCACTAAATGTTTTGAGCAGTGTTGAAGAAATGTCAGTATAATTCCAGAACAGAGACAATGGAAGTGAAGTTTGACATTTGTGAGCGCTCCTTTGTAAACCTGTGGATGTGTGTTTGTGTGCAGGGGAATGTGAGCAGAGCGGGGATCTGAGTCTGGTCGGACTTGTTGATGCTGCTGCACTCCCGACATCCACATCTCCACCTGCCACTTCACAGGGGGCTCCGGCGCTCCCGAGGACTGCAGCCTCCCTGCCCCACCCCCTGCCCCTGGGCCTGACGCCAGCCGCCTCCTGCCCCTCCACTCATGACCCTCCAAGTGTGACCCCCCACCTCCACCCCACTCCTCCCTCCACAGCTGCTCTCGGCTCCTGGGGCCTGTCAGGACAGTCCCAGGAAAGTAAAGTCCCTGTACCTGCCCCCCTCCCTGTGTCTGCTGCCATGATGGAGCCCGGAGTTGCCCCCGCTCTCACAGAGGAGTGTCTGCTGCAGCCGGCGCGCACCTGCATGGGCTGCTACATCGAGACCCGCGACGCTGCTGACCCGGCTCCCGTCGGTGACCCCCCTCACGAGCACACGACCGGCCCCAGCACAGACCCCGGGCTGAGGATAGGAGACGTGAACCGAGAGGACTTCTCCGACATAAACAACATCAACATTCAGTGCCTGAGCCATGCGGGGGAGGCAGTGAGTCACTACGGAGAACAGCTCCTCTCTGACCAGCTACTTAACTTCCCTCTGCCTAAGGCCTCAGGTGAGGGCAAGAGGGCAGATGGAAATAAAACAACAGAGGAGTCTGATGACCCAGAGGACGAGGCAACAGCTAAGAACCTTTATGAAGGTCTGTTGTTGGACAAAGTGAGCGGAGAGGAGGTTCTCCTGGCTAATGCGGGCCAGGACTGGGGCTATTTTGAGTCCTTTATCAGCGAGAGCAAAATGGAATTGCTTGATCTTTGCTCAAAAAATGAACTGTCTGTCAATCTCTTCTCTGAAGAAGATGTTGACAATCTCTTTGACGATGAAGATGATGACTCTACTTTAAGCAGCGATGTTTGTTCTTTAAAGATTCGTTATGAGTCTTTCCAGGATAATATGAGGGAAAAAACAAACGTGCTCCAAGAGGAGACACAGTTCAATTTTTTTCCAAGTGTCCTGGCCAACTGTGCCAAAAAAGAGGAGGCTGCAGCCGTTCTGAGGAGGAGTGCAGACGAGCCTAAATGTGATGAACTAATACTGGAGACAGGGCAAGAAGCCAAGCTTGGGGACTGCAGTGGCAGGAGCCCTCTTGGCTCCCAAGGGTCACCCATGTCCACTTCCAAAGTGAACTACCTAATGGACTTCAACTCCACAGAGGAGTCAGGAGAGTTCAGTGATGACAGCTCGTGCACTGGCTCTTCTTCGGATACGCTGCAGGAAGGGAAGTATAAAAAGGGTCACTCAACAAGTTTTCTTTGTCCATCCAACCCTCTTAATTATGGCTTACGCTCCAAGAGAAAGGTTAGGTACAGTGATGATTACCTATATGATGTTGACTCACTGGAAAGTGAGAAAAATGCAGAGAAAAAAGAAAAAGGTGTTGCAGGTCAGAAAGAGGAGGAGGATGTAGACTGGTGTCCAAAAAAGCGACGGAAATCGTGTCGTAAAGAGCCTCCTGTCGTGATTAAGTACATCATAATTAACAGGTTTAAGGGAGAGAGGCTCATGTCAGTGAAGTTGGGCAAGCTGGACCCTGTAGCTACTGTGAGCTTAGATGCAGACACGGTAAACAAATATAAGACACAGGCTCCTCTGAAGGATTTCTGGCAACAGAAGCTAAGAGAGAGACAGGAGCGGCTTAGGCTGGCTGGCAGAGATAAACGACAATGTGGCCTTCATCTAAATGGACGCCATCATCGTCTTTTTAATTCTAGTCATCTCAAAAGGAAATACAAGATAGCAAACAGGCTTAAGGTTCAGAGGATTCATGCTGTGGAGCAATCAGTAACTGCACAGGGCTCCTGTCTCTCTGATCAGGGCCAGGGAGGAGTCACCCCCACACTGGCACTGGGAATAATAGCAGCCCCAGACCTCACAGACACAATAGACACAGACCCTATCACATACACAGTCACAGCCAAGAGCCGCTCCCAGGAGAGGGAGGAGAGAGAAGTGAGGCGATTGGGAGGAAATAAAACAATCAGAATAAGAAAATTCAAAAGCGAAGCAAGGCTGAGGAGCCAGAAACTGAAAGAGGCAGAAGGAGAGGAGGGGAGCAGCATGACAAATGTATCGGATGCCTGTGCTGTAGGGGCACAGATAGAGCAGCCCACTGCTGAGCTGGAGGTAGCAAAGAGCTCAGCCACAGTCAACCCCCATTTTCCTGATAATAGTAGCACATCTCACACATCGGAAGAGGAGAAATTCCATTTTGTTTCATCCTCGTGCTCCCCTGACAAAGCCCCTTCTACAGAAGAGGTGGAGCCAGATGTCCCTGTCATTCCAGGGGGCTACCTGCAGACCCTGTTAGATGCCACAGACTCCTCTGCCACTGCCAGCCTCCCCTATTTTCCCCAGCAGCCCCCCAGGCAGCAGTATCCTCTGGGGCTGTCCCTGGAGGAGAAGCAGTTCTCCACTCTGCAGCTCGCTCAGAGCTGCGTCCTGTCCCCTCCCTCTGAATCTGAGCTCCAGCAGTCTCCACAGAACTGCTCCAGCTTCACCCCTGTGTGGCACCCTCAGCTCTGTGCTAGTCACAGCCAGAGCTTTGGGCCAGAGACGCCGGAGACGCCTATCTTACCCAACAACTTTCCTGCCACTGTGCCACTGAATGACAGCCTGCCAGTGTCTAGCTACACCCAGCTGAGCCCACAGGCCGACAGGCTGGTCTATGACAAGAGCTACCTGACTGAGGCTGGCCTGCTGCCTGGGGCAGATCTGCAGGTGTGTCAGCCAGCCTGCGTCGAGGGCCAGGTGCAACACCAGAGAGGCTCTCTGTGCACAGACAATGGCAGGCTCATCAGCTATGACTCAGTGGGCTCTCTATCAGCTTCCTCCAGCAATTACAGCTCCCTGAGCCTCAAGTCCTGTGAACGTGAGCAGGAGGAGGAGGGCCGAGACACTTTCCTAGCTCACTGCAGTCCGAAAGTGGTGATTCAGCAAAGTGTGGATGCTCTTACTCCACTCAGGGAGTCCTCTGACCTGCTGGACATCTCAAATTTCACCCCTGACAAGTTTAGACACTCATCACTGTCCGAGCTTTCCCCTCCCGAGACCCCAAACCTGTCGCCCCAGGTGGTGGGCAGAGAAATGAAGATTCCTGGAAACAGCGGAGATTATCAAGATGTAAATGACATTAATATGGACTGTAATAGAGATGTAAAGTGGAACTGTGAAGTTATGCAGCAACAAGAGCACACTACAAACACCTACCCAGCAGAGGACAGGCAGTTCTCTCTGCACAACTTCAGCAGTCAGGACGTCCTGGAACTGGACAAGAAAGACCTGCCAGATGAAGAAATCGATGAACAGACTGGTGCCAAAAGTATAAAGTCAAAGAAAAAAGGTAATTACAAGTCGCCTGCAGGACAGAGCCCAAAGAAAGCCCGTACCCCCAGAGCTCCTAAGTCTGAAAAAGTGAAAACATCTAAGCAGAACTCGCGCTCCACCAAAAAGATAAAGGCCATGCTAGAAGGTAAGGCTGCAAAGAGCCAGGCAGAAGGTGCAGGCCTGACAGACAGTAGCAGCACTGGGGACTGGTCTGGGACGGGCTGGTCCGAGAGCAACAGTCTGGTGGGAGACGACCAGAGAGAGTTCGAGGAGCCGTCCAACATCCTGTCAAACATCGTCTCTGGGATGGCAGAGGTCCAGAGGTTCATGATGGCCTCCATAGAGCCACTGTGGAACCCCATGTCCGAGGCCTGCATGCCCTCTGAGGCCAACAGTCTCAACCTCAAAACACTCAAGATCCTGGCTGGCACCGAGGCCGACCTGAAGAAGAAGGGAGCGATGCTTGCAGGGGCCGGTCGGGGCAGAAAGGCGGGGGGCAAAGGGGGCAAGAACCAGGCCAAGTTTAACCCCTCCCACCCTCTTTTCCCTCAGCTCGCGCTCGGCTGCAACATGTTCGACAAACCCAACTTTATTAACCCTGGTCCCGCACACAAAAAACTGTACCGCCACAAGACCAGTGCAAAGTTCCCTCGCATTGAGACGCTGAAGGGGAAACGAGCTGATAGAGACCCAAATAAGGACATAGCACTGATGACCTCTTTTGAGAAACTGAGGTAATATTTTCTTATCAGCGGCTGTCGCACCCTTTCTCACTCTCCCTCCAGTACCTGCTCAAACTCCCTCCCAATGCATACCTTCACCGGCGCTATGACAGAGCTGCATGACTACGTTTCCTCCCCCCTGACTACTCCCACTTCCTTTGACCCCCTGAAGAAGAAATTAATATCTGCATGAAAAACTTTCTTGTACTTTGCAAACTACCTATGGAGTGATTGTGTCAAGCTTGATTGAGATTTGAAACGACCATGGCTGCATTTTTTTCTTGCTTTTGTTGTTTCTGCTTTGTTTGTTCCTATAGTCGTTCGTTTTAATTTTGTCTGAAAAGAGAAAAAAAAGAATAAGCCTTGATAAAAGTTTTGTCGCCTTTTTGGAAAAAAAACTTAATTTTGGTATTTTCTCAGCAGAACTAGCTCCCCTGAATTCTGTATTCCCTCTCCCTTTTCCCTAAAGATGTAGCTATTTACACAAATGCATTGAGTGACATCTACGCACCCCCCCCATCTGTTTTTGTATGCAGAATATGGATGTCCTGTTGTTGCTGTCCTTCATACACTGCCTGGCTCATTTCAAGAGGGAAACCTACCGCAAATGAGCCATTATTAAGCCCAAGACATCTTGAAAACACAAGATGGGACCATTTTGTATTGACGACATATCAGACATATGTATTTTACCCTCAAAGTTGGAATGACTACTGTTCTTTTTTCAAGAGTTGTTGTTTTTTCCTCTGGAGTTTAGAGGACTGGTTAAATTTACATTTTTACGCCTTGCAAATTCATAAAAGCTCCACCCTCAGAGTATTTTTGTCAATGTTGTTGTACAGGGACATGCAATATTTGCAAAAAAAGATTATTATAATCTTAAAATCAATGTGCCAAAAGTAACAATGCTGTGTAAATGACCTCTTATATATGTGTGAATATTGGCTGTTCCTCTCTTTTCTATCCATTGGAATATTGGCTGCTCGGGATGGAGATCCTTATAAAGACAGGAGTATTTTATTTGGGACACTTCACTTTTCTCTATTGAAAGGCACCAACAGCTAGCAGTGGTCCTCTGCCACTCACTAAACCAAATCAGAAAGACTATAAATTTTCCTCAATTCCCCACTTTGTTTGCCAAATTGAATTTACCTCAACATCGCCGGCACTGAAGGCATCACCAGGAGAAAAGGGAGGATCTGCGCTGGAGAAAGGCTTTTGGAGTCGAGCAGACGTCAGGCACAGAAACAGAAGAAACAGAGAGAGTCGAGGCTGTGCCTCGTCCTGAAGCTGTTTTGTACAGAAGATTCAAGGCAGTTTGTTACAGTAGAGATTGTGCACAGCTCAGTAGTGAATGGGCATAAGACATTGCATTTTGCAGTTAAAGAAATGTGAATGTGAAAGCAGTCAGTCGGCATCAGTACTCTTGTAAATGAAGGAAAGCATGTTTTAACATTAGCTCCTTTTTTATTATCATTTGTTTAACATAAAAAGAACTGTCATTTTTAATATTTCATTTGCCATTCACTGACATACTTTTATTTTTTTTATGTCCAAATCAAATGGTTACAGCAGTGCATCATGTTTATGTTTAATGTGACATTTCAGCAAAATGTGTATTGCCACAAGTTGAAAAAAGCCTTGATAACCAGACACATGGCCCTAAACATAAACATTACCTGCATTACTGCCCAGTACTGGCCTAATGTGGAGTATACAATCGTGTTATTAATTGACTGTGAGATTTTATAAATGAAATTAAATAACTATTTTATTCTTGAATGTGATTAAAAATATCTAAAATATATTTACACATGCAGTCTTAAAGGCCTGATTTGTATTTTGTTTTTACATTTGAGATTACTAAAACGTATTAAACTTGGAATAGTAATCCTACTGCACAACTCCATTATGTGACAGTTGCACTTTGCAGGACTCTCTCGTTGCCATGTCATGTTTGTTTTTTCGTGTATCAGGGTTAGGACCAGGACAAGCTGCTGTGGAGCTCCAGGGCTGCTGCCCGTTTAGTCTGCCTTCTTCATGTCTGCCTAGTGTCAAACTGAATGTACTTCTCTGAGTTCATTGTTTCTTTTTATTGTTCTAAAATGTGCCACTGTTGAGCTGCCTCATGTTAATGGTGCTAAGAAAGCCTCTTTTGTTATGTTTCCATCTTTTGTTTCCCAGAGTTGACAAAAAAGAAATGCAAAATATATAAGGTACCTAACCCTCTTTATGAATGTATATTAAACTGTTATGTTGGATGTTTTCACTTCATGATTCCTTGACATTGGAAATTACTTTTCTGTTTTCATTAAAAGATTACTGAGCTTTATATATATACTGTCTAGAGTTGTTACCTGAAGGAATCTTAATGAACTCTTGACACTACAAAATCTTGTATATTTTTTGTGTGCCAATTTGTAACATATTTTGTAAGTGTATATTTTTCTTAGAAAGTGCTGTGAAGTATTTGTGTGTGTGAGTAACCTTTTATGCGCCTCTGGGCAATGGAAAGGATATTACAGCGACAAGTTTCTGGTTTTAAAAACCAAAATATGAGAGTATCAACAGAAAACTAGAAATATTTACATTTTGTTGGGAGTTTTGTAATAAGACCATGATCTTGTTGTGGGAGTGTTGTGTTACTGTGCAAAACACAAATAAGCAAGAAAAAATGAAAACTTCAAAAATATAATTTGTGAACAATTTGCTGTTTTATAGATTTTCATGTAAATTATTTGAGTATTATTTTGTTTTTGTTTTGTTGTAATTGTTGCAAAGGTTTTAAATATTTGTGATCAAGCCTGTATGGTGATAATGTAATATTGGTAACTTGCTGAGTTTTGTAATAATGTTTATGGAGTAAATATACAAATTAAAATAAGATTTTGAATGCTGCTTTCCGAAGAGAGTTGGTCTGTATTTATTTGTTAAAATCCCCCTCAGTTCTGCATACAGTAGCACTAATTTTTAACATTACTGTTTATTATTAGTTGAGTTGGCCAGGAAAATTGTTTGGCCTCTGGTATTTCATGGTTAGTTTGATTTAAACGAATAACTGCAGGGATGCTTTTAAAATAATGTAGGATTAGAATAGTCTGTAAGACAGCTCACCATCAGTGTTACCATTTCCTGTAACAGGCACTTCATGCTTGGCCTCAGAATGATGTGAAAATATAAGTTGTACGTTTTTATTTTATTTCAACTACTGGCCTTTTCCTGTTTATTACATTGAAACCCTTCAATGAAAGGCATTTTAATTTCTGCTCAAGTCTAGCTTGAGCTCATGTTATTTTAATGTCATATCTAATTAGCACTCAGGGTCAGGCATCGCCGGAGTGACTGCTCATCCATAACTCAGAGGAGCTGCTGTGGTCCACACACACTCATCCTGCCATGCTTAATTGGAGCTGGAGAGACTGTCTCACACCATAAACACATCCTGTGATATATGCCTCAAATTGTCAGGTGGTATTAGTATTGTTTTTGTTCTTTAGTCATCCATAGTAGGAAAGGGCCCAGCCAACATTTCAGATTCACCTGTGCTTATTAAAGATCCCACTTGCATGGACACTGCTCAGACTGCCAAGACAATTATATCCGGACCAGAGAATATTTTAATTCTCAAGGCATGGGGGAAAAGTTTAAAGGCTCATTATTTTTCCCTTTAACCTTCCTGTTTTGTTTGGGTCCATTTTGAGCAATTTACAACTTAAAACATTCATAAATATTGTGTTTTCCATCTGATTGTCCCAAGGCTTTATGATATCCTCCACACTGTGCACTTGAACATATAAAAAAGGTTTGGACAGCACGGTCAGCTCTGGTGCTTCACAGCTAGAAGGTCCTGGGCTCAATTCCCACTTGAACCTGGGGCCTGTCTGTGTGGAGTTTGCATGATCTCCCTGTGCCTGTGGAGGCTTCATTCAGTTTCCCCGAACACTAAAATGATGCACCAGTCATTAGCCTGGCTAATATCTGGTATCAAAAGTGACCACCATAGAAAATGAATGGGCTTCCAAATTATATTCATCCATCAGATCAGACATCCACAACACACATGCACTCTCTCTTTCTCTCTCTATCACACACATACATGCATTCTTGCTCTGTCACACACCTACACATGCACAACGAGAGACACTGCAGGTGAATAAGAAAAACTTGTTCACTCTGTGTCCACTCAAGTAGTTTGGTCTTGTTTTTCACATTACATGTTCATTTTCAGATACATTTCAGCCTATTTGTATTTTCACTGCAGTTTTTCATGTTAACCACTGCTCTGAGCCACTGTTCACAGCGAAGAGTGTGAAATAAAAAATGGTGATGATTAATGGATTAATGAAAACAAACAAACAAACAAACAAGGGTTGAATCAAGAGTGGGTGTAGGCCTAACACACACATACACACATGCTATATAGGCAGATAGGCTCAGATTTAGTTTGTTTTATATATTAGATTTATTACTGCATTGCACTTGGTCTATATCTGTTTTACACACATTTACTCAGCTTTTTTTTTATTATTTGTGTTTGCTCTAGACAACTCTTGGTGGTTTGCCTTATATTACCAGCCAAATAGATTAAAACACACTAGCCTCGTTGACAATTGGCTTAAACATGCATAAAACACGAGAAAACGAATGACGTCCTCTGTTTGCTCACAGTGACATGTAGGTTGTGTTATTTGCATGGTACTTGAAAGAAAGAAACTGGAATAGCTAAACAAAGAGCATACACTTTCATGTCAAATCGAGGATGCGCAGTTGCACGCAGTACCGCAACGTGACGCTACAGCAAGAACAACCGAGAGCAGCGCAGTCTGATGGTGCGTTCCAGGCAACTAGGATTTTTCTCACTTAAAATTACGAGTGCCGACTACAGAGCGTTCCAGCTGAATAATCATGTATGTAAACACAACGCTAATACTATAACAGTAGCTAATACTATGCACATTATGTGGATATTCCCTCGCACCAGATAGAATTTAAAGCATGCTCGATAATGTTATTATGAAGGCTGTGACCAAAATGTGTGACCGAATGTTAGCATGACTAGGCAGTGGTTTTGTTAAAGTTTTATCACGAGCACACTTTTCCACTGGGGCCGCCATTGCTGTTTTCATCTTGTATCCTAACTCGAACAACTCTGATCATCTCCCAGTTTATAAATTGTAATTGCCAGTTTGAGTAGCGTTCCAATGCATTTCCCAGTTGGAAGTCGGAGGTTTACCAGTTGCCTGGAACGCATCATAAAAACAACAACCTTTTCTGTTTGATTCCCTGAGTTTGGTCTTCTAGGCTCTCTCACGGACAGAGATTTTGCTGACTCTATTCCCCCAAGTCCACACATAATTTAGGATGTTGCTGAGAACACTTAATGCATAACACAATTATGATGTTTTTGATCATCACAAACAAACACAGAGACGAGCTAGAAATATTTTGTATAATCATTTTGTCGATTTCAGGCGTCCTGGGGTAGACTTCATCATTGTATCATCGTCTTTAATGTTTGTTTTATTTAATATTTTTGGCTGAAAATACGTAAATACATACAAATCAAGCAGGCCGATTGTTGTATTTGCATAGAATATATTAATACGCGTATAAGTAAACGCTGAAGAAATCATTGTAACCCGAGTGAATTGTCAGCGCCTGCGAGGTCAAACCCGGGGACCACAATCACACGCAGTATCCGGAAGACTGCATCCATGGTACCCTTTTCCTAAAGAAAGAAAATGGAAACCAATCGCACTTAGACAAACAGTTAAGCTTTTGTACAGAGTAGTAAAACAAACATCGTGATCCAAACAGCATAAGATCGGTACTGTATTCGACCATATTTGTGTGCGTTATAATGTGTTTTCTTGAATCTTTACTCGGCGATGATAATTTTTAGCATGTTTACTCGGTGAGCGTCATTTCTTGACGTCGCTTGCCTTGTTAGCCTGCGGTATTGCTAACCCATTTTGTGACTGTGATGTATATTTTATCGTTTTAAATAACAGTGGAGCCTCAAAACAACACAAAAGCTGCAGTGTATGTAGTGTGAGGAAAGTCATGCCACTATTGACGCGTAAAGTGTGTTTGGTGACAGCAATAGCAGCGCTGCTAACAGTAGCTAATCAGATAAAATGGATGGTAGCTAGCTGTTAGAAACTGCCCATAGACAGTCACTGTGAGTGCCATTTTTCATGTTTCAGTTCACTTTAGACGACGATGCCCCATTTTTACATGATGGGTGTTTATTCTTTTATTTTTATTCTAATTCACCCTTGCAGTTTAGGTTAACGCTGCTAATGTTAGCTTTTCCACTGCTACTACCAGTTGGTGCTAACATTTGTTCAGCATTTGGCCCATTATTTTTCGTCTCATGTAACAAAGGCCCCTAACAGTCTAAAAAACTCACAATAGAATGTGATTTCATATTGCACGTTGGATTGTCTGTGTTATCGTGAACACATGATGGAAAAAAGCAAATAATTAAAAGAGAATGACATTCTTAATCATAAATGTGTTGTGAGAATTTGCGCCATCAATCTTTGCTAAAATATGTGAGAAACACTGCACGACCTTGGTTTTGAAGCTTAAAAACAAATTATACTGCAATTCTTTTTGTAAGATTTTTTGAGTGAAGAGTTGGGAGAGACATTCAGCAAATTGTCATAGTCTGGGCTTGAACCTACATGGCTGAGAAAAGAATAGTGTTCCGCTCACATTTGAATAATTTCATTGTTTTTTTTTTACCCAACTATGTGTAATACAGTAGCATAATTGCAAAAAAAATATATACTCTGTCCATCACCTCAATCCACTTTTCTACATTCAAAGACAATTTTGTGATAGCTTTTCTGAATAATCGTTCCAACATTCATGGGCTTCTTATTAACAGTCATCTTTTCTTACAGCTGTTTATTTTTCTCTCAAGCACTGCCTGCTTCTGCATCAATGGAAGGGTCAGACAGCACGGATCCAAGTGGCAGTGACCAAACGGAGTCTCAACGGAGAAGTCAGCTTGACCGTCTGGATAGAGAAGAAGCTTTTTACCAGTTTGTAAATAATCTCAGTAATGAGGACTACCGACTTATGAGAGACAATAATCTCCTGGGGACCCCAGGTATATATATCTGTGTATATTTATACATTCTCGAGAAACAGTTTTTATATATACTTTTAGTACAGTAGACATTTTTACCACTGTAAATTATCTGTAACCCCTCCCACAAAATCAACATCCCTTTACAAGGACAAATGCAATTAAGATTAGTTAGCTGTTGTTAATGTAATTTGTAGAAATGTTCAGCATGCAGCTGACAATGGGCAACTGAAGCGTCCAATCCGTTTCTGTCCCAGGACAGTAGGAGGGAAAATGTAAGTTTGGAGCGTCCTTTAGCGGAGCATCCTGCAGGGAGAGGGCATTGAACGGACAGTGGCATGCCCTGGTAAGTGTGGTGGCTTTCAGTTTTGTCCTGTTGCTATGTTCAACTCAAGGATTTTTTTTTTTTTTGGCTATTTACAACACAAACTACAGATCAACATACATCAGTCTTTATTGTTTTTTTTTTCAATAACCGCATTTAACATTTTATGTTTTGTTTCAAACCGTTATATTTTCTGTTTTTTTATTGTATGTACTTTTCAGACTATGTAAAGAATTGAAAGATAATGCTATATTTTTAGGGGAGCTGACTGCAGAAGAGCTGATCAGTAGACTTCAGCAAATAAAAGATGGGCCAGAACAACAGAATAATGCGACAAGTTCACAGACGGGAGACGATGTTGTGGGTAAGGTTAATCTGTTGTCTGCCCATACAGTTATACTGATGTTCTATTTATGCCACTTTTCACAAATGCATATGATTTGTCTACAGACCCACCAGAAAACTCTGAGGAGCCTGTTAATGGAGATAGCCTTTTAGATTGGCTGAACACTGTGAGGCGCACAGGCAACACTACAAGGACTGGTCATCGTGGGAATCAGTCCTGGCGAGCTGTAAGTCAAACCAATCCAAACAGTGGCGACTTTCGCTTCAGTCTGGAAATCAGTGTAAACCGTAACTTGGCTGTGGATGGTGAGCAGGTCAATCCAGAGGGTCGAGAAGAAGTAGTGGAAAATGCGGATCCTCCTGCACCAATGGAGACGGATGTCGTAGAAGAACCAGTGGTGGAGGAGTTGGCTGTAATCGTGGAACCAGAACCAGAGCCAGAACCTGAAGCAGTTTCTCAAGATGTTCTCCAAGAATCACCCTCATCACCCAATGAACCAGTAGTACAACCTTCATTATCACCATCTCCGCGCAGGGGACAAAGAAGGCCACGCAGTCGCAGTCCTGAGCCCCGCAGGACAAGGGCTCGAACGGCTAGAAGTCGCTCCCCACTCACTCTTGAGCTTCCATATGTTCTTCCAACTCTCCCTCATCCCCGTAGTTCCCAAAATTCTAATTCTGCCAATACTAATCCACCTGTCCCTCAGGCTGAGGGCAGTTCTCGGACTCGACAACACATTTCTGTCAGACAGAGCCCTCCAGACGACGATGTTCAGCCACCACAGGCTTCATCAGAGCCTGTGGCTGAGCCCCCTGAGTCTCAGGATGGGGAGGCTCCTGCAGGGGACGGGACAGCTGCTGGCCGCCGCCCTCCCACCATCATGCTTGACCTCCAGGTGCGCCGAGTGCGTCCTGGAGAGTATCGCCAAAGAGACAGCATTGCAAGTCGCACTCGCTCCCGCTCTCAGAACTCTAACAATACTTATCTTTATGAAAGTGAGCGTGGTGGTTTCCGACGGACTTTCTCTCGCTCTGAGCGTGCTGGTGTGAGGACTTATGTGAGCACCATTCGCATCCCTATCAGGCGCATCTCTGATGCAGGTTTAGGAGAGGCTACATCCATGGCACTTCAGTCTATGATCCGTCAAATTATGACCGGTTTTGGGGAACTCGGCTACCTCATGGACTCGGACTCTGACTCCACAGATTCTAATCGTGGCACCACCACGCCTTCAGACGTGGCTGAAGCTGTCCTCAACAATGGGGAGGTGCCTCCTGCTGGTGCTCCTGCTGCCACTGAAGCTGAACTGCAGCCTACTGCAGCAGGGCCCAGAGCACAGACTGTTGAAGGAAACTCTGATGAAGCCGATGCTCCTCCAGCTGCTGGTGGCAGGCCAAGAGCCCGGCCCCCAATCAGTTTCGAGGAGCCGAGTTCTCTTCCTTTCCTCCGGCTCGCCCACTTTTTCCTTCTTAATGATGATGACGAAGACCAACCCCAAGGACTTACCAAAGAACAAATTGATAACCTCTCCATGCGCAATTTTGGAGAGAATGATGCCCTGAAGACTTGCAGTGTTTGCATAACAGAATATGCTGAAGGCAATAAGCTGCGGAAGTTGCCCTGCTCTCATGAGTACCATGTTCACTGCATCGACCGCTGGCTGTCGGAGAACTCCACGTGTCCCATCTGTCGCAGAGCCGTCCTCGTGTCGGCCAATCGGGAAAGTGTGGTTTAAGCTTAGGACGAGGCTGTGAGTCTCCAAATTAAATTATGTAGTATCCAACCTCCACCAGAGGCTATAAAGAAGTGTTAACAGTTTTGAAGTTTCTTTCTTAACCTTTAGCCGTTTATTATAATGTAGTAATACAATTTGATATGGGGTGTTTTTGCGACATGGCACTTGCTGCGTTCTACAAGACATTTATTAATGAATATGACTCGCATCTCGTCACAAGATACGCATGCTGTCTCTAAATCAACTTGTAGTAACCAGCTATGCACCTCAGAAGTCACCCACGCAGGCAGACAAATCACACAGTCCAGCTGTGAGGTTTATGTGCTTTTTATATTTTCCCTGAAACGCCTTATCAAAGGTGAATGTTGGTATTGTTCAAAGTATTAGCTGTAAATATGCTTATAAGATAATTTGGGCACCCATGAATTGGTTTTGGATGAGATAAACATAATTTACTAATGGGCCTTGATTATTTTATAACAATAACAGAAGCAATTTTGTCATAAATATAAAGGTTCTGATATAGCAGATGTGTTTATTTCTGGTATTTTACATAGTTATGTACCTTTCCTTTGTTCACTCAAAATTTATAATGTACATGTGCTATTAAACATATTGAGTAAAATTATTTATGGTTTTGTTTTTTGTATTTGCAAATGTGATTTGTTTGATTCCAATCAAAAGTACAAATTCCTCCATTGGCTTACTTTATTGCAGTAGATTAGACTGAAGTCAATCCCTTTTGCAAAAGGTAAAAGACCTTGGTTTGTATCTCAGTGAATGCAATAAGCAAGATTTTGCTTATTGCATACACTGAGATTTTTGTGTTTGCTACCTGTTGTAATAAAAGAATAATCCTTTTCTGTGCTGATAGTTTCACTTTTAATGTGCAGGTTTTAAACGTGCTGCTAATGTTATTGGACAAAGACCTGCAAATGCTTTTCAGAGTCTTGTGTTACTGTTTTGCCAAATGCATCTGTCTTACTCATTTAGAAACCCTAGGTGGTGCTAGATGAATGATTTACTTTCTTTACTTGTGAATGATGAAATGGAAAATCGAGTTAAGGTGAATCATTTGTAATGTGCTTTGACCAATTAATTTCTTCTTAATTTTAATCAGTGCATTTGTCTGAAGGTAAAACCGACATAAAAAAAGCATTTATTTTCTGAGTGAAATATTTGCAGAAAACGCATGGTTTCCTGTAACAGTGGCCGTGGACACAAACACCAGGAAGTGTTCGAGCAGGACGAGGATGGCGCTCAGGAAAGTTCCCACTGCTTTGTGCCTTTTCCAAAGACACCTTCTAAAGGTAATTTTCATTATTTTTTAGTCGAATACAAATGTCTGAACTGTATATTAACATAGTGAGTAATGTAAAGCTGTGGGAATATCGTGTTGAAGAAAAACTACATTGGATACGCACGTGAACGCACCGGTATATGTGTGATCATGTGACTACCAGACACATTAAGAAGGGGGTTATAAGTCATTTGATTTGATAAAGGATAGATGGTAAAAGTGGTAAAAATATTTAGACACCAACTCACAGCCAGTGCGTTGGTGAAACTGCATTACATTGTAGTTCCACCCTTTGACCACGGGGGCGCGCTGTTCTCCACACAATCCCAGTGTCCTGTGCAGAACCTCATATTCCATGTGTTTTGCAGAATGTCTCTCTCCAGACCCTCAGAGCTGCAAAGGGGAGCTGTCCCGTCACCGTGAGCCACCTGGACCACCTCGTGCTCACCGTGAGGAGCGTCCCCGACACCGTGCACTTCTACCGCTCTGTCCTGGGGATGGAAGAGATCACCTTTAAGGTATGCAGTGGGACAACAAAACCATAAAAAAAATTTCCACATTTAGCTCATGTTTCATATATTTTGGGACATTTCTTAACATTTAGCAAATTTTCTATATATAGGGATGTCCTCATAATTAGCTATTTTTGAAAATATATATTTGTTTCTTCACATTTAGCAAATTTTGTGTATATTTAGAATCATTTTCTCACATTTAGCTCATTTTTTTTTTATGTTTATACATTTGGCGCCCAATATACTACTTTGATTATGTGAGAAATACTTTCTTTTGTTATAATAAGTAATATTTTTTATGCTGACTGTATTGTTTTAGGACACCCACTCACTATGGTTTCTTCACTTATATTCAGTACACTTGTCTGTGTTTTTTGTGGTGCAGGGCGACCGAAAGGCTTTAGGGTTTGGGCAGCAGAAAATCAACCTGCACCAGGTCGGCCTCGAGTTTGAGCCTAAAGCCAAAAACCCCACGTCCGGCTCTGCAGACCTGTGCCTCATCACTGAGACCCCTCTGAGCACTGTGGCCGCACACCTTAAAGTAATCACTCTTTTATTGTCATATTATTATAGTATCTATGGTGTAATGGATGTTTATTTTGTCGTATGCTGTTTGCAGGTCTGTGGAGTTCAGATTGAGGAAGGTCCAGTTGAAAGGAGTGGAGCAGTGGGATCTATCACCTCTGTTTACTTCAGGGATCCTGACAACAATCTCATCGAGGTCTCAAACTACACTCAGTGACCAGACCTCTGACCCTCTTTAAATGACTTCACTGTTCAATCAACTCATTATTTACTATTGTTGTAAATTAATATGAAATATATATGAGTTCATTGGCAAAAACAAGATACTCAACACATGCTTCTAAATTTTCCTTTACATTGCAGAAGTTTTCAATACCAGATCTATATCAGTGCCATAAATATATAAAGTCACTTGTTGTTAATCAAATTCATTCAATTACATTTTGAAAAATACTCAAATCTGAGATATCTTGTTTCACAAAATAAGTCTTCATCTTCTACTTATTGTTTTAATGTGATAATGAATCTTTTTATGTTTTTTCTTTATTTTGTTTAATCTCCTTGTCTTTTTTGTCAGTTTTGAACCTGTTAAATTTGGCAAAATAAAATATAAATATTCACAATAAAATTACCCAGACGTTCTTGTTTATAAACTTTTTTAAGTCTTACCTCTTCCACTGAGTAAAGTCTGCTCCTTCAGACATGATTTCATGCACTTCCTTAAACTGAGACCAAACACAGACTGTT